>OMLC01067726.1:0-10142 GCA_900302585.1 Regalecus glesne | reverse complement strand
TCTCTTCTCTTACTGTAACCTCAGCCACCTCTTTCTACCTTTTGTCCCCACCATCTTTATTTCCAAGCACAACTTTCCCCCTAAACCCGTGACTACTGGGACCCTTTGTCCTCCCCATTTCTTTCTCATTCTCTGCATCTATCTAAGCATGTCCCATCTTTTCCTGATCCTTAGCAGTTCCTGGTTATCTGCCCCCCCCCTCTCTCTGAAGCGCTGTTCTATGTGTCTCAGTAGTGAGTGCTGCCTTAATAATTCACACAGTCTCTAATCTGAGGCTGTGAATAGTTAATCGAGAGACTAGCTGGGTGACACCTTCTTCGGGCCCCCGTTACACTCCAGCTTTTGGTTCTCTCTCTCTTGCTCTCTCCATGTCCTCCTGTCTTACTCTCGATCTCTCGTGTTGTGCTTCTGCTGAACAAGGAATCCACGCATGCAGGTCCGACTCGCTCTCAGTCTGTCTTTTCCGTCTCTGCACTAAGGATGCTGGGTGACCCAAGACTTGTAAGGATTTTGTTTTTAAACCTTCACTCCTGCTCAGGCGTCACATGGTCTGCTTTGTTTCAGTTACAGCTGTGCACAACATTTGAATGGTGACACCCTTGACGGGTTATTTTCAATTCAAAAATTACCTCGGGGCCTCCGGTGGTGTAGGGGGGTAAGACACCTATGTTCAGTACCTCTCTGTGTCATACAGTCGGGTGTTTGAATCCCAGCTGTGCCGTTTCCAACCACAGCCAGAGGTCCATAGTTAGTGGGTCATAATTGGCTAAGCCTCACATGGGTATAAGGGGGGTGTGTGAAATAAAAATAAGTATATAAATTCAGCTCTGCATCAAATTATTATTATCTCAAGGATAGGTCAATTTATTTGGAAGCTGGGTCCTTATTTGGTCACCGCCAAAATCAGTTATGATGTTTTACTGACTAGGTTCAGGACATGGAAACAGAACCAAACATTACTTTACAATGACATCTTATGGAGCCATGGAATGTATTCATTTCATCTGTTCTTTCAAGAAAATGAGAAAGACAAAAGAGAGAAGTGCCTTAATTAGGCAGTTCATTGGATCTCCCATCATCTATGACTTCTTTATGGACTATTACAACTACCTAGGTTGACTAAGAGGGTTCCTTCCTGCAAGTTGAACCAGGCAGGAGCTCAGCAAAATTATAGGCCACTGTTGATATTATTGGACAAGTGACAGTTTTTATCTTTACATTTCACTTGCACTTTAGAATACCTAGTTCTAGCTAACTCGGTTGAGTTGGACTTGCTCCAACGTATCTGACAGTCATATCCCGTGGCTCTGCGAGGAGCTGTGGCCGAGCTGTCTCCAGCAGCGGTCCTGTATCTCTACAGTGACTCGGGTGGGTAACACATCATCATGAACTCTGACCCTCTGAGTCTTGCAGTACGTGGACGAGTTGAAGGGGATTGAAAGTTGAATAAGTTGCTGGGCTGAGGGTGTCCCTACTGGGATGAAATGCCAAGTGCAAACATCCGCTGACATCCTTTTTGGCATATTTTCGAAGAAAGGACTTTCAAAACAGCCTTTTGACTCTGTCAGAGAATGACACTAAGCCTCTATATTAAAACCACTGCTTAGGAAATGCTTTTAGGTAGTATGGCAGATGGCCCCGGGGAGGGAGCCCAACCGACTGTTCAATGACAGAAGACAGCCTGATGGTAATATTCTATCTATTTAACTGTCATCTTTTCCAGGAGTAGTCCAGCATAGAAGTCTCTTCTCTTCAAAGCCATATTTGAGCCTGAGGGTCCTCTCATCTGTTTTCCTGACTTGGTCTCCCTCACAACTTGACCACCGCGTCACTAAACGAGGCCACCTGTGAGTGGACTTCCTGTTCTCCGCGTTAAAATCCGCAATCCTGTGGACCGTTCACCTCCCTGTATCGTTAGCTCATTTAGGTTCTCTCACTCGCCCGTGTACGCTTTCTTGTTCATCTACCTCTCTGGCCCTCATGATGGTTCAGACCAAGAAATATACTCAAATGTAATAACCCCGCTTTTCTGTATCTGCGCTGTCATTCTGCATCTGTCTTAGTCCCTGCCTCACTGCCTCTGTCTTTATCGCTTCCTACAGTCCGCGTATCTCTGCAGTGTGTATCCATTTTGATTATTCTCCGTCGCCCACGTCCTCTTTTGAACTTCTCATTTCTCCAGGGCTCTCTCTCTCTCTCTCTCTTTCTTTGACTGTCTTTATTCTATCACTGCCACTGTCGTTTTGTTCACTCGTGATCTTCTCTCTCTCTCTCTCTCTGTCCTTATTCTTATTCATTTCCATCTTTGTTGTCATCTTTCCCTCTCTCTTTATTCTTATTCATTTCCATCCCGGTTGTCATCTTTCTCTCTCATATTCTTTCTTCGCTTTAGACAAATGTCCCCGTGAATCTTTTATTCTTTACCGACTGTCATTTTCCCTCATTCCTCCCTCTCCCTTGCTTCTTCTCTCTTGTCTTTTCTCCACCTTACTCCATTTTCCATTCTGTCTCTCTGTAATCATCTCTTTCTCTCTCATCTGGCCGTTTCCTCCGTGTGTCCTGTCCCCCTTCCCCATTAGACCACAGTGTTTCATTTCTATATCCCATCTACGGCGGCACAATATGTGATATCACACTTTGGACTTTTGCACTGCTTCCTGTCAGAGACCTTGTGTCCTTTTAAAAAGTTTGCTCCTTAGAAAGAAGAAAAGCTGGTCACTCAACCATATTTCACGAGTGGTGACCGGTTAATCTGGAGCCATCATAGAGCGGGGAACTTACCTTCCATTCCAGAAAGAAACAAAAGTTAGTGTTTGTAAAGCCAAAAAGCAACACATAAGTGAGTGACTAAATTAATCTAAAAATACAGATAATAGGGTAACTTGGACAGATGGCTAAATGGATATGTAACTAATTAAATGCTGAAAAAAATCCACATATGATTTCTTTCATACATATTGTCCATGCATTAAAACACACTCATTTGCTGGGTATACAGTTTCCTTGGTGGAAAAACCCCAGGCCATGATGTTGGGCACTTTTACATCAACTGTCATAACCAACACTGGAGTCCCCCAAGGCAGTGTTCCGAGTCCCTTCCTTTATACTTTCTACATGAATAACTCTTACAGCCCTTCTCCCATTAACAAGTATTTCATATATTCTAATGACACAGCCATACTTGCACAACTCAAAGGCAATAACTTGGCCATGGCCTATTGGCACTCTTTCTCCCACTTCTCTCTGAAGTGCCCAGAGAATTACCTACTCCTGAACATTATCAAGACTAAGGAACTCCCATTAAACCTAACACTCCTGATTGCCACATCTCCATCGACTGAGCCAGTTGAAATGCTGGAGTTTCAACGACCTCCGGATCACCCTCGACGATGAAATTTGCTTTGAACATCACACTGCCGACATTCATAAACACAAAATGGAGGCTCTCCATCATCCAGAAACTCAGGGCAACTCAGTCACACTCCAGCCTCGGCTCCTCCTGAATAGGAATATGATGAGCACATCCTCCTCTACTGTTCTGTATGCTATTTAACCATGTTGACTTACACAAAGAAGAACAAACTCCTCAAAATTCCAGAATCATTGGTCTCATTACTCCCAGCCTCCCCTCCATTACTGATATTGCCACACGGAGGACCCAGCACAGTACGGGACCCCAGCCACCCCGGAACTCATACTTCACTCTACTCCAATCCCGTCGCAGATAGTGCCGAGTTCTGTTCTATAATAAAGCATGCCGCAGTAAGAGATTTGTGCCCTCTGTCATCAATGCCCTAAACAAACTAGCAATTTACACTTAAATGAGAACTCCATTGTGTTCCTCGTGGCCATGTTTTGAAAGTCTGATTGATTGGATGCTCATTTAATTTTTCTTGTGTGTGTACGGACTATGGGGACAAATGTCCTCTAAAGGAGGACAATGCATTATACATCAAATAAGCAATCAAACAAAGAGACAAACCATCAGACACGAAAAAGCAAGCAAGCATACAAACCAGCAAATTTAAAATGCATCATTAAAAATCTGATAAACACCGATCCAGCCTGTAGCCATCTTTCTTTTTTTTTTCTTTCTTTCTTTCATCCTCTCTTCAAAAAGTAGTAAATGAAATAACCATCTATTGATCTAAGGGGCGGCATGGCTCAGTGGGTAGAGCGGTCGTCTGGCAATTTGAAGGTTGCAGACTCGAGCATTGGACCTGCAGAGAAGTGTGTCGAAGTGTCCTTGAGCAAGACACTGTTTGCTCTGCTCTGGGATAGACTGATGACCCTTCAAGGGTGTTTCCTCACATTTCACCCAATTAGAACCGAGACAGGCTCCAGTTCCCCCATAACCTGAATTCAGATAAGGGGTTGACAATGGATGGATGGATGGATCTAGTGATCTATGATGACATTTCATTGCATCTAACGGGGGGGGGAGTACAGTAGCTCAGTTGTCGAGCACACACTTTAGGAATTGAATGTTGTGAGTTTGAAACCACCTTGAGGCATCAGGAAGGGCATCCAGTCCTAATCCCCTACTCTCCATCTAAGTCTGTGACCCCCCCCCCTCATTACGTGGGGGCTAATCGTACCACATAAAAACGGACCGTAGTTACGTATCGGATCTAACGGGAGGGTCATTGGAAATACTTTGTGCTCCCCTCTTTCTTGAACTATATTGACTTGATTTCTAGTTCTCTTGGTTGATTTTTACATTCCACTTGTTTCATATAAAGATCCTTCTATTTGGAGTTAAATTTAACCAATTTATTGTAATTCCTTAGTTACTACTATAGGAACAAGGGGGAATCTTCTTGAGCTAATCTGGTATTTTCCCCAAGTAACAGGACTATTTAAATATACATTTAGAGAAAAGGTGTCTTTAGATATAATTAAATCAATTAAGTTTAGTTTGTTAGTTCGTCTCAATGACATCCCTTCAAACCCTTAGTGTAGTGACCTCATCATCTACCGTCTGCATTCTCAGCGTATGATTTTATCTATGTTTGGAGAAAGTTAGAACAGTCGAAGGTGTAGCTACGGAACATAACACCATCTTTCTCCATCTTATCTGTGGGCTTTCTAGCGTCTGTACTTTGAGATGTCTTACTTATGATGCTTGATAATAAACTTGCAGGTTTGGCAAATTTAGACTATCCGTTTATTTTGACAGTTCATTTTTAATATTTGTTTTCTGCCACTCCATAGGAATTTCATTATAATACCTGTGATAATATCACCATTTGGGTGGCACGGTGGGGCAGCAGTTGGCACTTATGCAGTTACTGCTCAGGGTAGGAACAAATCTTAACCGAAAAGATAAACCGCAAAAAGATCTGTAACTTTTCCCTAATACAGAGTTAAATGGTTTCCATTTGCAATGTACTGAAACTGTCACTCAAGTCCCCATCAGGAAAATCTACAGTCCAGCAGAACAGGTTATGGTAGCCGCTGGGGGAACCGAAGACATAAAGAGCTTTCACGGGCTTTAAAATCTGTCTTCACCACATGAGCACTACAGTGGGAAAGGGGATAATATGATACACTTGACCCAGAGGCCATGAACAGAGCACATAGTGGGATGAAGAGGGACGAAGAGCTGGTGGAGGGAGAGGAAGCTTCCACTTTCGAAGGTTGCAAATCTGATTCCCTGGACGAGCTGTAGAAGTGGATAGAATACATTTCATGATTTCTATTTTCTTCCTATCAACAGTTGCTTATAAGCCCCTGAGAGAGGCGTATAGTTTCATTGCAGCTGACCAGCGACCGACAGCAGAGGGCCGGGGATTGGATTGGCCTTTGCTGCTTTAAGTGCAGTGTATTTTAACATTCATACAAGCTCGCTAGCCCTTGGCTAATGGGTTGTACCTTTTCGCCAAGGGCTAGCGAGCTTGTATGAACATTACACTACCCTCTTCTTTCAGAAAGGGCATCCCCGCACTTCAGCTTAGTGACCTGGAGGCAATCGTACCTACCCTCATGTCCGCCTCACACCAAGGATGCTACCAGCTCCCCTATGCTTCAGGGGAGCGGTCCCGATGACCCACATTCCATTACGTGACACGTCTTGAGGGGGGACGTTTCTCTTAGTAAAACAGAGGAGGGCGTTAAAAGAGATCTGTGGCACAGGGATCAGCTGATTTGTGTTTGTCTGGCTTTTAGGGACAGTGGAAATTAGTAAACATTCAGATTCAAATATGAATAAGGTAAATTTGGCCAGCAGGTGAATTTTTATCCGCTCGCCCAATCAGTTAGAGATTCAGTGACTAGCTTCGACATATGTACTGAAGGAACCAGGGATTGAACCACCGACCTTCTAATTACCAGACGACCACCCTACCTCCAGAGCTGTGCCGCCCCAAAATAGAAAGTGATATTATGTTTTTTGTCTTAAACCAATGAAAAGCTTGCTAGGCCAATGTGCGTATGGGTCTTGAAGAAGGTCGTAAGGGAGACGCACAACGTCTTGACTGTGTCCCTACTGGCCATATGGTGAACTGCAGCCCCGTTGCGCAGGCTCTCAGAACAGGGGATGGCCCAGGTAGTTATCATCTGGCATCTGCTTGACTGAAGCCTGGCATCATGTTCTGAAAACGTGGTGAGATCAGAGGATGAATGCTCGGGAAGATATTTCAGTCAAGTGTCCAATTTGGCTGAAAACATCATGGTGTCTAAAGCCGAGTAAAAACTTCCAGGAGTAAAAAAGTGTTTAGCTGAGAGGCAAAGGAGGGTGGCCCAACTGCTGGGAGCTTGGCTTGTTGAGCTTACTAGCCAGGAAATTATGGATGAGAGAGAGAGAGAGAGAGAGAGAGAGACTGACTTTTATAGTTAGACATCTTGGATGATGATGTAATTGCTTTAAAACTGGACTGCCTGCATTTCATTTCCTCTTTTCCTCCCCTGGCCCTTCTCAACTATCTGATCAGATACAGGCAGATAATGACAGCCCCCCCCCCAAAAAAAACAAAACAACAATAGGATTTGATTCAGTTGAACAGCTCAATTTTGAGATCCCGCCCATTCACCACCATTCCAAGTACCCTTTATTTCCAGATGGTATCCGTAGCTTATGAAGGAAAGGCTGCATTGAAATGAATCACTCTCATACTTCAACAAATATAACTGCACACATCCACATGACATAAAATCAAAAGGGGACACATCATGTTAGTGGGAAGACTTTGACTATGCTCACGATGACAATGTGTCAGCTGCAGGCACATGCAAAGCTACTATCTGCCATTTTTACACACACACACACACACACACATATATATACATACATGGTTTGTATAAGAAGGTGTGTAAAAGAGTGTCTAGGGGTGGCATAGCTCAGTGGGTAGAGCAGTTGTCTGGCGAAAGGTCACAGGTTCGATTCCCCGGTCCTGCATATAGCATGTTGAAGTATCCTTGAGCAAGACACTGAACCCCTAACTGCTCCCTGGGCACCATATGGTGGCAGTTCACTGCTCCTATACAATAGGATGGGTTAAAATGCAGAGAAATCCAAATCTCCCCTATAGGACCGATAAGGGAACAATGATAATTGTTATTGATGTATGCTCAATAATCCAGGTGAGGGAATCACAAAATCCCCAATCCTCTGTGAATAGAATTCATCACCAGTGAATTTCCAGCCAGTGTCCATCGTGCATGGGGGACCATCCTTGGTTTCCTTGTAACTGTCTTGCTGATAAGGGTGGGGGTACCTGCAGTCAGCTCAGACTGAAGATGCCCCCAGTATGAGTGACGAGTCGTTTCTCAATAAAACTTCACATCCCGATGAACCGATGCACCTCTTGTTGGGGTAAGCAAGTAAAATCATCAGTGAAACAGAGGAGGAAATGGGTGGTCTCTTCAACATGCTAACAGTCTCTCACAGAGCTTGACTGCAAAATCAATGGTAATGTTGAGAGTGTGATTTGAATCGTAACACATTGTAGGGCAGCTTGAGGGCTTGAAGAGAGGCGGTCTTCACCTCAGCTGATATGCTACATGTGAACAACTGAGCACAGGACACTAGGCTACTTATTCACTAAGGTGAGACACATGCAGGTGAGTGGAAAGTTCCATCCATCCATCCATCCATGCAAAAATATACATATGGATATCCACATGAACACATTTAGTCACAAAGACACACTTAAAAACAAAGAGTAGTGCCCCTGTGCCGTGAGTCTGGAAGAATCTCCCTCGTCCCATCCCTGACTGACAGGGTTCACTCGGTGTCTCCGATCAGCATTTGACACAACACCCTTGGGCTGTTGCATCATTTATCCAATCAGATGAGGAATACGGGTGGGGTCAGGGTTGACACTGGAGTTAGGCCGTGGTCGACGTATCAAATGCTGTTCAGAGGGCCTCTCTCATTTGTCTGAATCAGGCCGTGCGTGTTGACGGGCTAAGATGTAAATGCTGTCACAACCTCTAGGTGTAGCTGTGTCACTGAGAAACTGAATGTTCCAGTTGTATCCCTGAGCTACCCCCCACATGGTGTGTTGCAAGCCCCCCTATACACACACACACACCCATAAATACTGAGAGAAACGGCACGCACACAAATACACACACACACACACACACACACCCTTCAGCAGACAAGATGAGAGACCCACTTTCACACTACACACTCCCTCATTCATGCTTCTGTATGCATTTCCACAACATATTCCTCTTTAAAGCTCCTCTGTCACGTCTCTAATATGACAGGCTATGGAGGGTAAAAAGGTGTTCCTAATAGGGGACCACCATCTGCGGTGTCATGGCTTGGCTTATCATCTGACCCAGACACAGACACTAGGTCGAAGATAAAGATGGAGATCTACTGCAGACTCTAAAGGGTGATTGGTGAAGGTGTCGATGATTGCCTGGCTGGTGAGGCTGTGCGGGGATACGGCGTGGAAAGATGAGGGGGCCGTGGCGAGCAGACATGCGGGCAGTCCGGGGTGGAGGCAGGCAGGCAGACGGGGCGTGGGATGGACACAGGAACACAGGAAGACACAGTGGGATTAGTAGGTATGATGAAATGCAGACAAGGCAGGTTAGGAAGAACATACTTGGGCCACTGGTGCCATAGCAACCCAGAGCGTCGTGCCGCAGGTAGGCTGAACCTTCTGGTGGTGAGTGGAATGAGAAGTGGGGTCCTTATCCTGAAGCGCCGATGAGTATATTGTAGACAGGTGAGGAGGTGAAGTGGGAGTCAGTGAACAGACGAAGGAGCAGCACCCAACCCCACACTGGTCCTTTCCACTGGGGATGCAGGGGACATGTCCACACCACTTTTTGCTGTGGCCCAATTCATCCTCAGAACTTTTAAAAAAGCCTTTAGTTGGAGGAACCTGATAATGAATCGATGAGGCAGGTACACACTGTTGTTGTCTAAATTAAAAGTTAATTTGCTAAGCACTACTTGGGCTATTTTCATGCTGGCTATCTATTGGGGAATATGTCTCCACAGTGGCCAGGGGCAAGTTAAAGCTGACTGGTGTGGCCAGGGAGAGGGATGTTTGAGGGATCTTCCGGTGGAACTACCACCTCCAAGGCCTCCGGTGGTGTAAGAAAGAAAGAAAGGAAGGAAAGGATTAACTTATCAGTCCCGCAAAGGGAAATTTGGATTTCTCTGCATTTTTGACCCATCCTATTGTATAGGAGCAGTGAGCTGCCACCATATGATGCTTGGGGAGCAGTTAGGGGTTAAGTGTCTTGCTCAAGGACACCTCGACATGCTGTATGCAGGGCCGGGGATCAAACCTGCAACCTTCTGATTACCAGACGACCGCTCTACCCACTGAGCTATGCTGCCCCAACGTGTAGTGGGGTAAGACACCTATGTTCAGTACATCTCTGTGTCATACAGTCGGGTGTTTGAATCCCAGCTGCACCGTTTCCAACCACAGCCAGAGGTCCATAGTTAGTGGGTCATAACTGGCTAAGCCTCACATGGGTATAAGGGTTAGGTTGGATAAAGTATTCTGGGTTCACTAGTGTCCCCCTCTGGGTCGTCCAGGCCTCTTGGTTAAGTGAAGGGAAAGTACTCTGCTTCATTCTCCTCTGACGGCCAAGCACTGTGCTTTCCCCACCAGACCATGATGTGTGGACTAGTGAGGGCTAGTGGTCATGTGACTTGGAGGAGACAC
>OMLC01067725.1:2495-12516 GCA_900302585.1 Regalecus glesne | reverse complement strand
CTTCAGTGAAGGGTCCTGGAGCCTCGGCAGACGTCCGTATCCAGGTACGGGTCGGTAAGATCCACAAACAGATTGTTTTCAAGGTCAAACTTCTGCATGCTCAAATAAATTAAACCTAAAGTAAAGGGGAAAAAAAGTTGATCTAACCCCTTCAAGAGTTTAACAGACGTAGGTCAGGAAACATCATAAAAGTAGTGATTTTTGAATGTGCGTGTATACCAAGTGGACCATGTTCTAAACTGTGCTTGGTTCCCTCACAATGGGACTGTTTTTCCGGGGCAGCAAAGTGGACATTGGCGTTTTGAGCAATGACAGTCGTCCAAAAGATTTAACACCAGTCAAACCGCGGAGTCCCGTTACCGGTGTCAGCATCCTCAACACAACTAAGGCAAAATCTCACGGCATAAAACAGAACATGTGTCTTGCTTTTCTTCTTCTTCATCTGATTCTTTGCTGTTTAAATTTAACCTCACCACAATAATCATTAGTATCTCTATTCAATAAATTATCTTTACTGTACATCTATTTCCCCTCAGCGTGGGCCTGCAACAAAGGAGAGCTTTTCCCCTCAGACTATCCACAGTCAGTCTGTGTTGGGTATCAGGGCTCTTGATTAGGCCTCATTCCATGTTCAGAGAGCCTTCTCATTTTCTCTCCTCCATACAGAAATCAAACAGGAAATCCTACAAAAAATAAAAATAAAAATCCCAGATAGAAACAAAGTTGATGTATGTTCGAAGATAGAGAAAAGAGTAGAAACGCTCACGGCAAAGCATCCAGCAAAAAGTGTTTTGGTTTTTTTCTCCTTTTTTTCTTTGTCGTGTTTTCCTGGAAACCAAGCAGTCCCCTCTGAGGACTATGGACAGGCAGGCCGGCTGGTTTGAAGGGGGATCTGGCAGCATCCAGGCCTCACTGCGTTCCTTCTTCATCCACATAGGTAGAAGGAAACCATCCGATCTGAAACGTCAGGTGTGACAGTAGCATTACCACAGGCATGAGTAGCTGTGTTTCAGCAGAGGCAGCAAAACAAGAGGTTTTTTAGAAGAGATACCACCAGGATGCCTTTACTCTCTTCATTACTGTGAACCTGTGATGCTGCCACAGAGTTATCATCAAGGCAAAACTTTACTCAAAGTGAGTGTGAATCATAAGGCATCGTGATTTTGATGAGTGTATTTTCACCATGGCCACCATGGCTTTCAGTGGCTGCAGGGGGGTCAATTCATCTTGTTTGACATATAAAATGATGTAGCGCCCACGTTACAACGGTTTGATCACTGTCACAGGGTCATCCTGGACCCTACCCCAGCCCTCAGAGAGACACCCTGGATGGCTTGGCATTCAATCTCAGGGCTTGAGACATTGGGCGTTTAGTATCTTGCTCAAGGACACTTGACGCCTCATTCATATGATGAAAATCAGCCTTGGGGCTAAATCTGATGTATTTACATTCGAAATGTTCATTAGAATGCACTGTTCCTATAAAGGAGATTATTTTTGTTGCATATCTTCCAATTCCATCATAGTTCTGTTATCCTTTCTCAGTGCTGTATTCTGTAAATGTATTGTTTTATGTATACGTGAAGTCCATCACCGCCCGCCTGTCTTTCTTGAGAGAGAGATCCCTCCTCTGTTGCTCTCTCTGAGGTTTCTTCATATTTTTGTCCCTGCGTTTTTATTTTTCTATTTTATCTATTTATTTTGATCTTTTTTCAATAGTAAATATGTGCGGGTCTGATGTGAGGGTCTAAGGACAGGATGTTGTGTTTGTAGAAAGCCCACTGAGGCACATTTGTGATTTGTGAGAATGGGCTGTATAAATAAAATTGACTTGACTGTTCAACATGGGCCTACAATGTAGAGACATGTACAGCAAAAATCAATATTATGTCATCAGCTAAGTCATCACACACAAGGTGAGTGCTAATTTAAGCCCGTAAAAGGATTTGCCGTGCCTGCAGTGTTGGAAATTATGCTTTCGACCGCTGAAAGGTATCCAGAAGCAAGAATTGCCTTTTTTTTTGCTGCCACTTCTGGATGTCCCTCTTCACATCATTGTGGAGAGTAACACCAATTTATGCAAAAGATCCGCACTTATCTCTAATGCTTCTGGTGCTCCCCAAAGAGGATATCTATATTCAGCTCATAAACAGTGATTTATATCTCAATGGAGGAAAAAACTAGACTATTTGCCCTAGAAGTCACATAAAAGGACCATCATACCATGTAAGTGCTTTGAGTGCCCGCTACACTAGAAAAATGCTCTAAAAAAACAAGTCCCGTTACCATTGTACCGGTCAGACTACAAACATTAGGAGCTGAGACTGCTATGATCACCATCTTCATAGAGATCTCCCACTTCAGAGAGGATTCAATCCCCCTCCTCTCTTGAGTTGCCAAAGACTGATAGCTTTCACATCAGGGCTCTCATAACCCAACTTTCCAAAAGAGATAAGAAGTATTTCCTCTCTTTCAACATAGGAGCCCTTTTCACCCCGATAAGAAGCAATCTTGATAATGTCCTCCCAGATATGTCAGGGCTCTTCCTCCTCCTTTTCTTCAGAAAAGCCAGATCTCTCTTCCTCCCCTTGGGTTCCCAGAGTCCTCCACTCATCTTCCAGTGATGGGAGGTTCCTCCTCCACTCTATATCCAGATGACACGTCCCTCCCCTGGCCTATATCTCAACATGATAGATAACCTCAAACAAATTTCCAGAATTTATAACTCCCCCTCCCCAAACTGAGTTCAATAGTTTCCATCTCCCTCAATCTTAGATCCAGAGGTATCTGGTCCCCCCATCCTACACCTTCTTCATCTTCCTCCTTGGCATTAGCCAATTATGTTCTCTGACATTCTCATGAGAAGCTGGGATGCCGTGTTTTACTACCAAAACTTCACCTTCACTGTCCGTTATATCTACAACCCCATTCTTATCCTTACTTTCCATGTCTTGGTGATCTATGTGATACAAAACACGGTTAATAGGAGCGGCATAGCTCAGTGGGTAGAGCGGTCGTCTGGCAATCAGAAGGTTGCAGGTTCGATCCCCGGTCCTGCATCCAGCATGTCGAGGTGTCCTTGAGCAAGACACTGAACCCCTAACTGCTCCCCGAGCGCCATATGTTGGCAGCTCACTGCTCCTATACAATAGGTTGGGTCAAACATGCAGAGAAATCCAAATTTCCCCTTGTGGGACTGATAAGGGAATCATTATTATCATTATTATTATTAAGAGTATATTCTCCTTTGGTTAAAATCAGACATATTGCTTCGGGTTACTGAAAATGCAATATCAAGATATCCTTAATTTCGCACATGTGAAAGGAGATATGCTTCTCATAAAAGGGACAATGTTTGGGAATGGGAGTCTCGTAAATGCATTAAAGGATGCCATAAGAGCTCCTCCTTTAAAGGACCATGCCACTATCGAGTTAAAACTTTGAATAAAAGACATCTGAAATATGAATGTGTGGTTTGTTACCAGCCTCTCTGAGCGGCACGTGGCCCCGGTATGAGCAGAATAGATGTGCATTAGGTTATTTGAATAGATTACCGAGGGGCCAGGGGAGCCTGTCAGGATATATCCTTTTCTTTGATGTGTGTACACACCGCTATTATAAGATACTGCCGTCAGGAAATTGCATGAATTTTATTATAGTCGGCTAATAATTGCAATATATTAGTTTAGTCGTGAGATGGGATAGTTGGGGTTAAGTTCATTTTTGCACAAGTCCCCAGTGCTGTGAAGTTCTGCATAATGTATTCCAGGAAGCATGTTTCAATGTTTTGTTTTATTGGGTGTCACGACACCACCTTTAGGTGTAATGCCTTATGAACGAAACCTCAAGAAAAGTGTATCGCCAAAATGGCTCCACAAT
Organism: Regalecus glesne; assembly: GCA_900302585.1. Lineage (NCBI taxonomy): Eukaryota > Metazoa > Chordata > Actinopteri > Lampriformes > Regalecidae > Regalecus > Regalecus glesne. The sequence continues at coordinate 8,637 of OMLC01067725.1, read as the reverse complement.
CCAGGATTTCCACATGTTGCACGTCTACTCACTCGTCCATTGGCCTCTCCTTTCCACCACCCTTGATCTCCACCGATCTTGTTGTAAATCTTCACGACGTCTCCTTCTCGAAGTGACAGCTCTCTCATGTCTCGTGATGCGAAGTTGTACCGGGCTACCGCCGTGCTGACCACCCGTGGCGTGAGCGCTGTGAGCAGAGCCACAATGTCGCCTCATTAAAGTTTTTAATGCCGCAGAGTTCTTTCATTTTGTTTTACAGATTGAAAAGAGTCAAAACTGACAAGAGGTGGAGGTGAGTGAAGGGAGAAACAGGACACACGGGAGCAGCTGACGTTCAACATCCATCATGATTTTGTGTAAAAACACTGATATAAGATGTATTGATGATAAGAAGTTCCTCTGGTGAGAGGGAAAATTGCATTTTTATCTTCGATTTAATGAGTGAATGTCATCCTGGGAAGGACTGAGATGTTCTTGTTAATGAAATGAGGACCATGGGAGAAAGACTTAATGAGATCGGGAGCACGGAGGCTAAGGGGTTATGAAATTAAAAGTGTGGTAAGCAAAAAGAACGGAAGGTTGCGAGATTAAAATAGGAATGAACAGGGAGATGAATGGACGAGAGAACGAAAGAAAGAAAAAAAGAAAGAAAGAAAGAAAGAAAGAAAGAAAGAAAGAAAGAAAGAAAGAAAGAAAGAAAGAAAGAAAGGAAGAAAGAAAGAAAGAAAGAAAGAAAGAAAGAAAGAAAGAAAGAAAGAAAGAAAGGAGTACCTGACCAGAAGGGAGCTGAGGTCTGAGATGAAAAGTTGAGACCCTGTGGACTGAGGAAGGAGAAGTTGTAGGACGCGCTAGTGGCTGCTGAGTGGAGGAGAGGCAGACAGAGAAAGACAGAGACAGAAGGTGAAGAAAACACAGAAAGCATACTAGAGTTGCATGCGTACTGAGCCTGGACTTCAAGAGGTATCAAATTAATAAAAGGAAAGGCCTAAAGTGCTGACTTCTATAGCACTTGGGCCACTGTAGTCTGCTCAGCCTGCTCAGCAGCTCACACATCATCCTCCTCAGACCCAAATATACCCATCAAGTTCCAGATTCAACCAAAGGAAAACAAGAAGAGAGGGGGCTGTTGTAGCTGCTAGTTTGCATCTGGCTGGAAGGCCAACAAAGGCAGGCCAGTATGAGAAGCAAGCCAACGATGTACGGCAGGGATTATTGATACATTCTAATGGAGAAAGAGGTCAATGCCAATGCAGCCTATTCAAATATCAGGTCAGGCCTCTGAGTCAGTTGGCAGCTTTTTTCTCTCTCCGTCTCTGACATCTCTCTCTAGTTGTCTCTCTGCCTCCCTTTCTCTCCAGTCATCTGGGTCAGGAGAGGTACTGGCCTTTGTTTGGGGGGGGCGGCCATGAGAAGAAAGGGAGTGGGTGTTAATCTAACCTAATGACTACACTCAGCCTCCCTTTCCATGACCACAGACACTATGGAAAGGGACTGGATGTCTGTCTGACCCGTGGATACTTGGAGAGCACGTGAGCTACTCAGTAGGTCTGGAGAAGGCTATAATGCTCGTCCTCTTTGTCCTGGAATTTTCCATGAATAATTTGACGGCTGGGGCAAGGCGTGTAGGATGACGTGGGCTGCGCTATCAATTTTCGGGGGGCCTTTATTCTAATTGTGAATACCCATCAAGTAGATAGAGAAAATGACCATTAATATCATGAGATCATGGAGTCTGAAAAGCCCTCATCTGACATATAAATAAATATATTCTGAAAGCTGTGTGGATATTCCGATGAAGGGGACACTTGGTTTGTGTGAGCAAAGGAACCAAAACTGCACTTGTTTTCCCTCTCACTGTCATCTAAAGTGTTGGCTGATGTGTTGGTTCTTGGGCAAGCCACTCACCCAGTGAGGCAAAGTAAAAGTCTGCAAGTTTACCTGGTGAGTGGGTCCTGGCCCTGGTTAAGGAGCGCACTCTGGATTTGTACGCATAGCGCAATGTTGTATCTAACAGCTTGAAGCTTTCTTTCAGTGAATGTGACTGGTAATACTCCACTAGCTCCTGTTAAATAAATGAAAAGATAATGAACATTTAGACAAAAAGCAATGGTGTTATTGTTTTTCCACCTTAAAGTATGTACGGTTGATGCATGCTAATGTGTAGACAATGAAGGTTAATTGTGGGGTTCCTCAAGGCTCAATATTGGGGTTCTTGATGTTTATTCTGTACATTAATAATATATGTGATGTTTCCAAAACACTGCAGACTATCTTTTTATGCTGATACAAAATTGTTTTTACTGTGGGAATGACTTGGAACAACTTTTGAATACATTAGGAAATGAATTGAAGAAGCTAAAACATTAGCTTGATTCAAAAAAAAAAACACTAATTTTAAGCAAAATGAAATAAATATATTTCGTCATTGGCCAACAAAATCAAACAATGAGCTCGTGACAAGTGACATGGAAACTGAAATATTTTCAGAAATCAGATGTCTTGGTGTAATAATCGAAGGTAATAATATTAGTAGATGAATAAAGTCATAAAAAGCAAAAATATCAACGTCGATTCTAATATTATATAAAGCCAAAGATCATCTACATCAACCATCACGGTACAACTTGTACCAATACTTCATACAGTACCTATTGCGTGGAAGTCCTGGGAAACAAAAACAAACACATATCCAATATTCATCCTTCAAAAGAAGTGCCGCCCGACTTGTAAACTAAGCCACTTACAGGGAACCTGCAAACCCACTCTTTTTCAAACGGAAACCACTAAAATCTAAGGTTGGTTGATTTCATAACAATTCAAACCATGTACAGACTAGAAAATAAGCAGTTATAAAGCAGTATCCAAAAGTTGTTCCAACTGAGGGAAAGTAAATATAAACTAAGAGGATCGTGTCTATGAACTTCACTATTTCACCGTCAACGGAGCCAATCTATCGAATACATGTAGTGAAGAAATAAAGTCTTGTAAATCATAAATAAAGTTTAAAGAAACCTTTGAAATAAGAAATTCAACCAATATAAACTGAATGAACAAAGACGAGGTCTGGAGTAACATGACATGGTACATGGCATCTGTAAGTTACCTTCTTTGACTATTTTGTTTCTTTTTGCTTCTATGTATTGTTCTTAATTTTTCTTTTTTTTAACTGTTTTTGATTTGAAAGCTTTGTTTTTACACAATGTGAATCATCATGTACAATAAAGGGAGGACCAGGAAGGTTTTGGTTACTTCATCCTATGCACTTTTCCCACCAGGACTGGTTATCATTTTTGTTCTTACAGAGTATATGCCAAATACACTCAATTATCTCCAATTATTTTGTACCCCTACCTACATTTTATTTTGTTATTCGAACATGTTGGAAATAAACAAATTCAAATCAAACTGTGATTGCTCACACGCATGCGAGAGACTGTTGCTCTGCTAAGTTAGCTGCCTTACCAGGAGACTCTCAAACTTCTTTGCCTCAGTTATGTGAATCCAGCTGTCTTTCTCGATGACTTTGATGTGTTTCACTTCATCATTGAATCTACAAACAAGGTCATCATACAGGGACAGCCAGGAACAGAGTCATCAGACATTATGACAACACATCACTGCTCGACAGGTCCGACACAAGTTGTTCATCATCTGTGAGATGATTAACACTCACTTGATGCTGATGGCGAACTTCTCTTCCTCAGCCGTCCTCTCTCTGATCAGGAAGGTGCCACTGCATTGGGACATTAAAAGGTTGTCAGCATGCTGCCGCTCCATGTTCCCTGCAAACCTACATGACAACAAAGGACACAGCAATAAAGAAAAAAGACCTTGTTATATAAGATTAAAAAAACCTTTGATTCCACATCGGGGCAACAGGTTTGTAGCATCAAAGTTCCAGGATAATAATAATAATAATAAATTAAAGTATTACCAAGGATATCCATAGTAGTCTGCTTCCCTGGAGGACTGCCGGCTAGAGAAAGACTGGAAAGGCTGGGGGAAAACCCGGATTTTAAATTAGAGAGCTCACAAGCAGCACATAGCCGCTGTGCATAGCCAGCTACACACTAATTTGGCTCGTAGGGACAACAGTATCCACTAAAGAACCATAAGACCATTGCATTATATCTCTGATGGCATAAATATACTTCTGTTCACATCCAGATGGGTTCGTTTACCTTGGGGTCCAAACAAGGCTTTACACAGGAGCTGGGGAAAAAGCCACTCTTCTGGGTTTGGATCAGCTTTCCCTTGAACAGACAAAAACATATATTCAAACTCCTCTTTTTCATTTTAATCCACACACCCAAATAAATGAATAAATAAACTAACTACTCAGCATGTGAGGTTTCTGACCATACAGCAGATTCCACTGGTTAGAGGTCGGTGAGGTCAAAGTTATGATGAGATTTACATCCATACCTCCCACCAGGAGGTGTCCGGCTCCCCCTTTATTAACTCAATGAAGTCTCCTGTTTGAAAAATCAGTGTCGTTTTTCCTGGAAGGGCTGGCGTTCCATGGTAGTTCCTCACTGCCACCATCTTTGGACCTAGAAAAACAGAGTTGGGCCAAATACGTTTAACCAATAGTCTCATATATTCAAGTATGGTATCTGAACTAAGACAAAAGAAACTCAAGCCTGATGAGATGATTTGAGCCTTTTTTAACTGTTTTGTATCAAGAATATATGCAAATTTTAAAAAAAAATGATGAGAAAAAACGTATTGCTTTTTCATTTTGACTGATTGACAAATTGTCTATTTTCAAATGAAGTCTGCTTCTTAAATATATCCGACCCCGCTCTGACTGGATAACACATCTTCTTAAAGGTTCAGGCTAGATGTTCCCACTAGATGACAGTAGAGAGTTGTGCTTCTGTTTAACACCATTTAAGCCCGCAGCAATATTTGATCAGACAGTCATTATGCATGCTCAATAATCCAGGAAAGGAAACAACAGGAAAAGTTGAATCGGTTCATCTGGACACAAGGATGTATTGAGAAAGGTTTCATCACTCCACAGGTGAGATGTATAATGACCATTGAATTAAACATTTCTCTCAATAAAACATGTCCAGGTGAACCGTTTCAACTTTTTCATGATTTTATCACCTACATTCCGAAATAGCCTTCCAGCCTCGCCCAGCCTCACCCAGTTCTGCTCTAATAATCCCTAATAATCTGAAAACTGATGCTAATCCTGCGAAAATAAATGATAATTACCTGATGAAATTCCAGGTTCCTATGAAAGGAGAAACATATTTAGTCAACAGTGAGATTCTAGCTTGCTTCACTAAACGGAAAATGTATCTAAGGTGGTCCAAAAAGAACAGGGTTGACACAACACCCTGAAGTCCTGGTAAAAGGTTCCCGTGACGGTGAGTGTTTTGCTATGTGCAGATGTGAAGTACTCACCAATTCATTGGGATCTGAAAGAAAAGATAAAGAATAGACACAGTTAGAGAACCATAATCGTATGAGGCCTCTCTTATTTGATCTAGAGCAGATGTCACTACAGAGGCACAATTCTCAGTTTGACTTTCTACTATTGTGGATACCTACTGATTTTACAGATGGTGATAACTTCTAGGCACTCCTTGTGCGCTCCTGCCCCACAACGAGAGCAGTAGTACCCTTGATAGAAGACACCCCTGGAAGATCGACCGATAGAGAGAAGGTCAGGGAGACAGACTCCACCCCCACACACATACACATCCTTCTGACTTTGTGAGCTCCATCATTCCTTCCCTAGCACTACCAGAACTTCATGGTTAACCTTAACCCTTACTCCAACGCCATGCTACTTCTAAAATTAACCTCAAACCTGAGTCCTCACCTTAAAGGAGACCCTTAAATCAACTGACAGATCGATTAATTGATTGGCTGATTGTTTGATTGATTGTAGTAGACCCTTAAAGAGGTGAGGACCAGTTCAAGTGTTCCCTTTGCAAAAGAAGATAGATGGATGCATGGATGGATGCATGGATGGATGCATGGATGGATGCATGGATGGATGCATGGATGGATGCATGGATGGATGCATGGATGGATGGATGCATGGATGGATGGATGGATGGATGGATGCATGGATGGATGCATGGATGGATGCTTGGATGGATGCATGGGATCAGGAGAGAAA
>OMLC01067721.1:12596-24280 GCA_900302585.1 Regalecus glesne | reverse complement strand
GAGGTTAGGTGGAGAGAATTTTGTAGATTATAAAAGAAGCAAATGAAAGTGACAAGTGGCAGCAAACACGCGGAGCGATAAGTCAATCTTCAGGCCGACCCGGCACGTGAAAGTGCAGCTGGTTTAACAAGGCACGGATAAGTCTTCAAACTACCTCCAGAACTCTTCATGCTGTGCACAAGCTAAGAGACTCGGCTTTATGTTTATAGCGTTCATCCTACTGTGCTTGGCCTCCCGTCTCTCCTCTCTCTCTTCTGGAACAGCAGAGCGGTCAGCACCACTGCCTCACACCAAGAAGGTCCTGGGTTCAAATCCCGTCCCAGGGCCTTCTTGTGTGGAGTTGCATGTTCTCCCCTTGTCTGTGTGGGTTTCCTCCCACCATCATAAAGACATGCATGTCAGGGTTAACATTCCTGCCTGTGCCACTCAGCAAGGGGCACAAGCAGAGGTTGTGAGTTTGATTCCACCACAGGACCTCAGGAAGGGCATCCAGTCTTAATTCCCTCAAGCTCCATCTAAGTACGTGTCCAGCTCCACAATGTGGGGATTAATGGTGACAGGTAAAAATGGACCTCTACCACACATCTAAACTACTCTCAGCTAGAAATCTATATCACTGCAGCCTTGCACATTACGGTCAAACTGCAGCCACTTCTTCCAGAATCACCACTTTTAGGCTTTAACCGTCGACACACACGTGGCTTTCCCCGACCGCACCCTCTTGGCCTGCCAAGAAGCGTTATCTGGCTTTAGATGGGAAGCTGAACGGCCATATGGACCGAGATCAGGAACGCAACACGCAGCCACAGCCGGGCCACAGCGTACTGTTTTATTACCCATCTGCCCTCCTGCAGTGTCACCTTCCAACTATCCTCATGTCCCCCTCTCCCCATTCATGTCCACAACAACTCCATTCTACATTTAAGCATCATTTTTCTGACCGCTTTGGCCTTTAACCCCTTTGACCCTTGCATCGGCCTCTCCAACCCACTGCCCTCTGGTAAAGCTCTAAGGGCTTAATTCATTTCATGCATGGCTTTAAACAGGTCTCACTCTCCTCCTGATGCTCCCCCCTGCCCCACATTTTCAACTCATTACATCACGAGCTCAAATGTTATAAACCCATGTTAATTCATTATATGTAACTCTGTGCACACATAACAACCTACATACATTAGTGTGTGTGTGTGTGGGGGGGGTGAGATAAAGAGGTAACAGTGAACCAGACCTTTTTTTCATGCACTCCACTTGTTTTGGAGAGCGATGGGATAAGAGCATTATGCCACAAGGACAGGTACATCATCATCATCATCGTCATCGCCCTCACAAAACGCTGACCTGCTTTCCATCTCCACATGAACTCTCTCCCCCCTTGTAACTCATTTTTCAAAAGGAAACAGGAACCGATTCTCTCCTTTCTTCTCCATCCTGCCTTCCGCTGCTGAGCTCATTTCCACCTCCTCTGTCTAAACACTTTATCATACCTGCAGCCTGATAGGACACCACACCACAATCACGATCTCCGAAAAGAGGCACACACAGTAAGGGTGGCATAGCTCAGGAGGTAGGCCGGTCGTCTACTCATCAGAGACCCCCCCTGAACCCCTAACTGCTCCCCACCCCAATACAATAGGGGGGGGGGTCAAATGCCGAGAACACATCCCAGGAGCCTTGGTCATGTGGCAAGTAAAATCAACTCTGTTCTATTCAATTCCATGTGACAAAGACCCCCCCTCTTATCCCCAGACGCTTGACTGAGACGAAGGAAAAAATGTCCCTTCCGTGCCTCATTCAAACCATTCAGTCCTTTCTTTTGGAGCACATCTGCTCAACTTTCGTCCGACTTTGTTCGCCGCGTCAGTCGCGGCTCATTTTTCTGGGGTGGCGGTGGAGGTGGCGGTGAAAGAGGGGGTGTAAACCTTATCCCCGGCGCCTCCGTCACCTCTGGATAATAGAACGGTCTCTGGGATGACGCACGAGCCTGTGTCTCCAGAGGGGCTTTTGCACACACAGGTATTCATACAGGCTCTGTCTAGAGCCAGGCACAGCTACAGGCAGCAACAAGGCGACTATTTACATCCTCCACCTGATAAGTGAGACCACAGGGCTGCCGGATCAAGGGCTCTGTTGATAGCCGTATAGTCATTCCCACAGTAGATTTGTGCAGCCTTTGTCCCACCGCATGCATTTGACTACCAGATAGCTTCACACAATGAGGTGATCTGCTGTATCACATTTCATACTGGGCTCCATAATCCACGTTCCTTGGTATTTGCTTCCATTTTAAGCCTTGCTAACCAAGAGTGATAATTCACAGAAATTCCAGTGGAAAAAATATGTGCGCTGTGTGCTGGCATGACAAAATGCGCAAAATTGCATCACCGGCCATTCAGAAAACCTGATGCACAGTAGTGTGAACTTGTGTCACACCGACACACTGAGACAACAAGACATTCCCGGAGATCCACACTCTTCCTGTAAAGGTGCGTAAGTGTGTGTCTTCGAGTTAGCATTGTAACCGGTTGGCCTTAATGGTTCGCATATTTGGCCTTGGACTTGGCCTTGGATCTCTTTTTTTCACAGTCCATTCATTCCTGTCATTCCTGCTAGCTAAAAGGGCGCAGCGTCGCACGGCACAAACAGGAACTATTTAGCCTGACGTCCTGGGAAGATTAACATCACCTTGTATGACTGTGTCCGCATGTCCTGCCATACAGCTGATGTGCAGACAAGACCGTGTCACCAGTGAGCCGGCGAACACCCCCTCCCGCTAGCTTGTCTGAGTTCCCTCCATCAAATGACATTTATGAAATGACAGACTAGAAGAGAATCCTTGTATAAGGACAGTGCGTATTAATGAACATTTAGGATGTAAATACAACAGATGTAGCCACCAGGCTTCTTTTCATCTGTTGGGCTAAGCAGTTAGGGGTTCAGCGTCTTGCTCAGGCACACGCTTTCTGAACGAACGGGAGATCCAAAGCCACCAAAGTCCAATTACTAGATGACCGGCCTGCCTTCTGAGCTATGCTGGCCCACGATGGGGAAATAAATCATTCATCCGCTCACCAGAGACCCTCCAGTAAAAGGCCTGAGGCTCCCTGTACAGACTCCTCCTCTACCAACGCTCGAAGTTCTCAGCAATAAATATAATTTGTGTTTCCTATAAACCCGGCAGGATGTATGGTGCAACATCCTCTTTCCCCCGTGTCAGGCCTGTTTTCTGTCAGCAGAGTCCATTTTGAAATTGAACTGAACAGACGTACACAGAAATGCATATTGTTCTAGAGGGCAGCATCTGTCACATGAGAAGTCTTAACCACTAACCCGTTGTTTGACCTTACCCAAAGCATGTGTGTTCGCCTTTATACATGTGTGTGTGTGTGTGTGAGAGAGAGAGAGACAGAGAGAGAGGGGGAGAGAGAGAGCGTCTTGAGTCCTTCATCACTGATATTGTTTGTTTGAGCAGACCGGGTGCTGGGTCTGGTGGATGATAGCTTGACGCATACACTCACGAGGACAGCAGCCGCCTGCCAAAGTCAACAAGAGGACACAGTCCAGTGTTAATTGCCAAGAAGGAGTCGTACCTCTGTCCTCCACGAGACACCACATCGAATACAAACAATAATACAAAGGGGCTTTTGACCAACTGTCGCCCAACACTGAGAGACACCAGGACAATAAAACTAACTGGGCTGATAGGGATCAGTGAAAGGTCAGCCCCCAGCAGCCTACACATGCAAAAACACCATTTATTCAAAACTGTAGCAAGACGCATGAGAACGAAGCAAGGACAGTGAACGCTGATGATACTCGTCAAAAGTGGAAAATTTGAATGCAGGTTACACTTTATAAGTTGTGCGTGTAAATGGCTTCATCACGTCCCGTGGCTCCGATTATACCAGATGTTGCTAATATAAATGAGTGGGCAGATTGGGATGAACTCTGCAGGGCGGTCGGCAAGTGAGCGAATGAGTGAGAGAGAGAGTGGGTGAGTGCTTCTACTTCACGTACATGTACAGAATTTATGCTTAACCGGGTTATCGTGATCCATCTGTGAGGTTTAAAACACAAACACATATCCATCCATCTATCCATCCATCCATCTGTCCATACAGCCATCTATCATCAACTGCTTATCTGAATTTGGGTCACGGGGTCATGCTGGACCCTACCTCAGCTCTCATCAGATGGATGGCAAGGGAACACCCTGGACAGGTCGTCATTCCATCTCAGGGCAGGCGAGGGGTTGAAGGCCGGATCTCCTTCCTGGTGCCCCGTGGTGGATTCAAATTCACAGCCTCTGGCTACTTTATCTGAAAATAACAAAAAATGGAGTGGTGACCTGTCCAGGGTTTTTCCCCAGCTTTCACCCAGCATGACCCCACGACCCGACTTCGGATGAGAGGTTGACGATGGATGGATGAAAGATAACAAAGATTCTTTTAATAAGTTCCATGACTATATTTGATGGTTTTTAAGTTAAAGCTACTCTTGGGGGGTTGGCTAAATAGGGGTAGCATAGATCATAAGAATCTTCAGATATATACACAAGGAGTCACTATAACCAGGTGGACATAAGAGGTGACGAAGCCCGATGGTGCAGAGAATGTATCAGAGGTATTGAAATAGCCTTTTTCCTCTCTTCTCTTCAAAAGCATGCATGTGAGCTGCATTAAACTCAACCCAAGGGCTCTTGTGTGCACTTGGAAAACAGAGAGGGGAATAACGTCTGTGTGTGAGTGCCAATCAGTGCGAATCATATGCAAGCCCACTCCCGTTGTGAAGGTGAGGACATTCATTTGCATTAAAGTGTTGTAAAATGGGGGCAGATAGGAGTGACTCACGGTGTGGCCCTTGTGGGGAAGCGTCAAAGGCTTAAAATGGATCCAGTGTCTGCTCAAGAGTGGATGTCAAGTGGCATGGAGGCTCAAGGACAGCCGCTGACTCGCGGTCATTGGCACAGTGATCAACCAATCAGTGCTTTCCAACCTTCCTCTGTGGGCTGACATTGGTCAGAAACCCCATTGGAAACAATGGAAAGCAGAGGATTGTTGTGACGTCCGAGAGATCGCGCTGGTTGATGGATGTGGCTAAAGCTAAGGGCTACGGGGAAGGCGTTTTGGGGAAGTTCTGAGACAAATACATCTTATCGTCTTGGCGGTTAATGAAAAGGCAGATAGCGGAGGAGTCTGTCTGGTATTTGTGGGTGTACTGGCCGTATTGACCCATGGTTTTCAAACTGTGGGTCGGGATCAACACATGAGCCAAAGCAGGATGGGCACAAAAAAGAGAGAGAAGAGAGAAAAAAGACACGTTTAGTTCCTTTTTCTATTCAGATACATACTTTAAGAAGAAGCCTCGTTCATGTGTCACTGTACATACATACAGCAAAATGTCTCCTCTGCATTTAACCCACCCTGCTGTATGGGAGCAGATGCAGCATCCGGGGACCATCTCCAGTTCTTTTCTCCTGCTGCCTTGCTCAGGAACACAGGCAGGAGTATGAACTCTAACATGCATGTCTTATGATGCTGGGAGGAAACCCACACAGACCCAAGGAGAACATGCAAACTTCACACAGAGAGGACGTGGGACTGGATTCGAACTCGGGACCTTCTTGCTGTGAGGCAACAGTTCTGACCGCTAGGCCGCTGTGCCGCCCACTAGAGGGATGTTTTGTGCACATTACAACTAGTCTTCATATGGACTATAGAAGCATGGAGTATGTCTGCGCTCCCTGGGGGTTAGTCTATTTTAATATTATGCTACACGTCTCATCAATAGAGGGTTTAACGGCTTGTGATCCTGACCCGGGAGCCTGCAGGGAGACGAAGTACAAAGTCTTCCTCTGGCGGCCATTGAACATTTGAATCTAATTAGACGTGAAATACGGGCTTAATGACGTGACCCAAAAGAAGTGGGGGGGTGTTTTCTCTCTGCTTCTCTGTTGCAGAGCCACAGCCTGTTCCCCTGCAACATTCTCTGCATGTTTTAGTAGAGAGCGAGCAGAAGGACATGTTCTGTGAGAGAAGGCTACCTGGGCCTTAAGATGTGGCTCCACAAACACAACTCCATGTACTGACATGTGGTCTATTTACATTCCAGCCTCAAGTCGCTCCAAAATAAAACCTAAATCAAATCAGAGTTGGTCAAATCTACAGCAACGATAGCTGCCTGCTATGAGAGGGATGGCCCATGAGCTCAATGATATCAAATGAAATACAGGAGAGGAAAACGCTGCTCTCTCACAGGCACAAGGTATGAGTAAAAATGTACACAAGCGGAAAAAGACTATTAAAATATATATACGTCATAAATATGAATAAACCCCTATGGTAGATAGACAGACAGACACGAGATTATTATTAGTATTAATACTAATAATACTAATAATAATAATAGGGATGGCATAGCTCAGTGGGTAGAGTGGTCGTCTGGCAATCGGAAGGTTGCAGGTTCGATCCCCGGTCCTGCAGAGAAGCATGTCGAGGTGTCCTTGAGCAAGACACTGTTCCCCTAACCACTCTGCACTGTGATAGACTGGTAACCTATACAGGGTGTACCCCGCCTCTCGCCCAACGAGAACGGAGATAGGCTCCAGTTCCCCCACGACCCAATTTCGCATAAGCGGTTGACAATGAATGGATGGATGGATAATAATAATAATAATAATAAATAATGATCAGGGCCGGTCGAGAAAATAAAAAATTAGGGTCCCCTACTGGAACATTTACCGCCATAACACAGACCCAGAGAAGCCGTTGACAATGGATGGATGGATGGATGGATGGATGGATGGATGGATGGACCGATGGATATGTAGCTATATAATGATTGTGGTCAGACTGTATTAATCGAACCATTGATGTAAGCAGGAGAAGATGCTGGGAGACATCTCCATGACTTGCTAATTAAAAGGGGCCTCGTTCCCTCGGGTCACACACATGGTGCTGAGGGAACGGAGAATGTGTGCAGACCAAAACGGTCCCATCGTCTTCTCTCTCTTCACTCTCATACTGCAGGGGTGAAAATGGAGAGAGCTGCCTGAAAACTCAGCACGTTTCAAGGAGGAGCAAAAGATCTTGTCGATAAATAAATACAACATTAACTCACTGTACAGTAAAAATAATGACGTACACAATTTGAACGGCCAGGTTTTGCTTTTCGCTGTCTCTGTCCTGCTTTCCACTTGGCTGCTATAACACTGCAAATGTCCCCTCGTGGAACTAATAAAGGAACATCTTATCGTATGTAATCTTAAAGCCACATTTAGCCAAGCCACTGGTGCACCTATCTTTGCAGATACCTTGGATGTGGCCGAACTCTGGTTAGGTTAATGACATACCGCCAGTCTCACCACAGCTTAGAATCAGATTTCACTACTGCTTTGTGTGGGGTGTTCCCACGAGCTCATGTGCACGTGTATGTCAGTAAGGGTCAAGAAGTGGTTTCAAGACCACCGCTATAGTCAAAATGGAGGTTTAGCACCAATTTGAAATAAAGATTATGAAACATATTTCTGTGATTTTATCCATATGGCTTTCTAGGGATGAGACGACTCAACCCGGTGAGGGTTCCTCCAGTTAGATCACACGGCATCTCACATCCCCTCACTTCCTCACATCCAGCATGGACAGAAGCACCCTCAGTTGAGGCATCCTTCACCGCTTATTCACTCACACGTCTCGTCACTTCGACAGCGTCTGACTCTGGGTGCGTGAACCCAGGTTGTGTAACAGTGACCGCTTTGCCCACTCAGAGAACACAACGGATGCAAATCGACAGGATATGCAAATGGGACGAGGGCCACGTGGTTGGGGAAACAAAGAGGGCAGTGAGGCAGGGGGATGGGACTTTGTGGTTTCTGCAGTAATTGTCTATCCAAACATTGCATGACCTTTTGCCCGTGCTTTTTGCATGAGGTTTGCATCCGGCTAACGCTTCAGAGTGGTGGAGGGTAGAAAACCCTCCACGTAGCGAGGCCGGTGTTCAGTATTCACACTCTCCCACCCCACCTCGCTCTGTCTCAGCCGTGGCATTTCGGGTATTCCTCGTCCTATCTATTATTCAGCTCACTCTGAGACTTCCCTTCTCCGTGGTGTCTGCATACGTGGGAGAATGTGTGTATTTGTGTGCTGGTCCCAGTCCTCCTCAGATTTCCCCATGATCTCTGCTATCACAGCTGGGTCCTGTGAAGCCGTTTCTCATGAGCCAGAGCACCGAGCCGTGTGCAGTCACATACATCACCGTTATAAAGAACTGTCTTTGTCTCCAGACGGCCTTTTAGGGCAATCTGCAGTCCCAAGTGCAACATGCTACTCCCCTAAGAGCCATTTAAGTTCTGCAAGATCTGCAGCATCTTGTGGCTATCACCTGAGCTCTCAGATGCTGCACTCCTGACCTTTGACTGCCGTGTGGGCTCAAACTGAGTTGGCCCCCGTGTTGTCGTCAGGTTTCAACTCCCCCGCGGGGACGCCCCCATTTCAAGTTGAGTCTCCACTCTGAGACTCCCAGTGAGCAGCACAGAAAAGCACAGAAATCCCCCCATGCGGGGATCCCCACCAGCACCAGCAGAAGATCTGTCCCCCGGCGTGCTGAGCTCATTCCTGTGATTAGACACAAGTCGAGACGAGTTACTGTCATCCTACTCACAGAGCAACACACAGTCACACTGCTCAGCGTGTGGGTCAATGTCCAGCTCAAAGGGGAAGTCAAGGTTTATTTTTACTACCTGGGATTTGTTTTTATTGTTTTAGCTGTCATGCACTTCTTCTTCTTCTTCTTCTTTTGGCTTATCCCCTGTTTCTCAGGGGTCACCACAGCAGATTTTAGTTTCCATCGGTACCCTGTGAGGTTGCAGTACTAGTGGTGGGCCTGGACTGGTCCGGACTGGTCTTGACAGTCCACAAATTGATTTGGCCAAATTTTACATGGGATGCCTTTCCTGACACAACCACTAACCCTATCGATGGGGGTGCATGTAAAGCCCCAGATAGCATCCCAGTATTCATGGACTTGTGTCCATGCCCATCACATAAGCCATCATACACATCCGTTCTGAGATCATACTATTCACCAGGTTCATTAAGGAGACCATGGTAGCTCAGTGGTAGAGTGCACTTCAGGAACTGATGAGCCAGAGGCAGCGGGTTCAAACTCACCGCAGGGCGTCAGGAAGGGGATCTGGCCTTAATCCCCCAAACTCCATCTAAGTCCATGTCTGTCCCCACAATCTGGAGACTGATCGTGTCACGTAAAGCAAACCTCTCATTGTGAGAGTTTGGAAACAGGACTACTGGAATCAGCTTTACAATGGCTTCATTTCATCGTCATTCATCCAACGAACACAATGAGTCTGAAAGCTGTCCTATGAACAACTCAGTCAGACTGTGATCCATGATCGTCTGTTATCTAGGACTTCTCTATTGTGCTGTGTGGTTTCCTCCCACCATCATAAAGACATGCATGTCAGGGTTAATACTCCAGCCTGTGCCGCTGAGCAAGGCCGTAGGAAAGAGAACTGGAGTTGGTCCCCGGGTGCTGCAGCCGCTCACTGCTCCTGTACAATAGGATGGTTTGAATGCAGAAGGCATATTTTTCTGAATGTTTATACAGACAAATGAAGGATGGTTTTTCTTCTTCTACATGCATCTCATAGCCAACATACATGATGGGGAAAAAACTGCAAAAACAAGCGCGAGGTTGTAAAACAACAGGATTCTACTTAAAAAGAACAGGGACTGTCACAAATCCCCTGTGTCCACATTTCATTGATCAGAGTCATGGGTTGGGCTGCAGGGTTCTGATATCAACAGTCATAACTTGTGGCACCCAACATGCCTTTCAAATCTGCTGATGTCTTAAATGCCCCCGAGTTTGCCTTGAGGCGGGCCGGGTGGCCCCGGCTGGCAGGCTCAATGGACATGAGGTGTGAGCTCTGCTGCTGACTCACTCCCTGACAGAGAGAGAGCCGTGAACGTTGAACCACCTCTGTCGCAACCCAGCAGCACATTCCGGACCCTCACAGACAAAGGAGTTCATGAAACCTGGCCCTGCTGAGAGCCCTGACCTAGCCCTCGTCAAGTAAATGAATTCGCCGTGCATGTGTACATGCCATTCTGCCGGGGTGTCTCCAGTTTCTCACTCCTGCTCTCCTTTTGTTCCTTGTCTTAAAACCCAAAGGGCTCTCCTCCCCTCTGGTGCATTATCTCACGCCTGGCTTTGCTCTACTCCCTTTGTGATATGTGGTGTTGATACCGCAACCCCTGCTTCTCTTCCTGCCTCACAGGCAACGGACGGCGGTAAGGGAAAGTTTGCAGCACTCGCTATGTTTTCCCTGCAACGTGAGAGGAGGTGAAGGGGCACCAGGTTCAGTGAAATTTCTCTCGGACGCAGCAGAACAATAAAAGCAACTGCAGAAAAACTGGCCTTGCAAACTGATGTCATGACAAGTGTGAAAAGTTTTGGGATGTGTGAAAATGCGGATTTAAAGAGGGGATTTGCAGGGGAAAGAGGTGTACCAAGTGCAGCAATCAGCAGCTCGGAGCATTAAAAGCACCAGAACAGAAATCTGCGTTGATCCTGCTCTTAAGCCCAAGGTGTTGACTCTGCAGCTCTGTGACATGAGGTGTGAGGCTGCTTGATGACAAACAGCAAACAACGTAAAATGTTTTCGCTTCTTCTCCTATCTGTCCCTATAATTTACAAGTATTAGTTAATTTAGTATATTTCAATAGGGGTGGCATAGCTCAGGGGGTTGGGCGGTCATCTAGTAATCAGAAGATTAGTGGTTTGATCCCCATTTCTTTCAGGAAAAAAAACATGTTTCAGTGCCCTTGAGCAAGACACTGAACCCCTAACTACTAGGGACAAAAGATGAAAATAGTCCTGGTAGCTAAATATGGTGTATTTGCATTCTAAATGTTCATTAATATGCACTATCCCTGTATACATTATTATTATTATCATTATTATTATCATTATTATTATCATTATTATTATTATTATTATATCAGAAAAGTCCATTTTTATATGTCACTATTAGTCCCCAGGTTGTGAGGTGGAAAAGGACTCAGATGGTGCATGAGGAATTGAGGCCAGATTCCCTTATTGAAACCCTGCAGTGGCTTCAAACCCGCAACATCTGACCAGTCAGTTTCTGAAGTACACGCTCTACCACGAGCCTCAGTGACATTTGTAATGCATATTAATGCCACCCCTGCAAGATGGGGACTAATAGTGACACATAAGACGCACCTCTCACTAATTCATATAAATATTATTACTATTAGTAAATTGTTTTATTTTAGAACGTTTTTATGTTATTATTACGGAGTATATGTATATAATATTTTATCATTAAGTATAACAGTAACAGTATATTAGCATGCTTTATTATCAAAGCTATAACTTAATATTCAATATGTGTAACTTACTGGCACGCTTTATCTGCTTCAAAATGGCTATCACACATGAAGCCCCCGTTAGTTCAACAGAATGAAGTTATTCTATTCTACTCTATCTATTCTTCTTCCATTTAGTTCCATCCTCTCCTCTTCGCTCTCGGTCGCACACGCTGCCGGAGTGCCGTTTAGGAAAAGCCATCTTGACTCCATGCCGGCAGCTCGGCTAAGGAAACATCACGTGGTGACACGTCCCTGTGACTGACGTCACCACCGCCG
>OMLC01067721.1:0-10459 GCA_900302585.1 Regalecus glesne | reverse complement strand
CACACACACACACACACACACACACACACACACACACACACACACACACACACACACACACACACACACGAGGCCTCTTCCTCCTGTGGTGCACAGTGTGAGTGTGTGTGTGTGTCTACATGTTACTGTGTGCGTAGTTACGCTTGTCTAGGAGTAATCGGTGGGATATGAAGCAGAGAAAGCACAGCAGCGGGAGAAGGCCAGTTAGATGGAGAGAGAGGGAACAAACACACAGCTACGGTCGGTATCAGTCGACGTAAAGAGCAGGAACACGCTTGTTTCCACGCCGGGCTTTAAGAGGCAGGCGGAGGCAGAGCCGTCTGCAGAGTGAGGCTCTGAGAACCGAGAGAGTCGGCCGATCGCTAAGAGAGTGCTGGCTAAGGAGGTGGGGGTCTGGACAGTTGGACACGTCTTAATGTCTGACGCAATTAGCGTCAGCGCAAGCAAAGTGCAATGTGTCTGTGCATCACGTGAAGGCCAACCCACCAAGGACAACCTTGCTCCCAATCAAATTGGAGACTTAGGAGGAAAGAATCGGCTTTTTCCTGCAGGCCTGGCAGTGATGCAGAAGCCGTGGCATGTGTTTAACATCACACACTCTCTCTCACACACGCACACACACATGCAATGGGATCAATAGCAGCTTTCCTGTGGCCTCCTCGGTATGGTGCTGGTTCACTTTGGGGTTGACTTTACGCCCCGATACCAAGCAGGTGATTGGTGCCGAGGTGGTGAAATCACACTGTGGCACTTGGGGTCATGCAAAAGAATGGAGATCTGAATCTCACTCTTTAAAAAAGTCTCCTCGTCTCCTGTCTCATAAAGACGCAGACGCGAGTAAACGGCCTGTCTAGCCTCTGTCAGCAAGCGAGCTGCGGTGTGTCATGTGCCTTACGAACATGTGTTGCTCATCTATAGTAATCTGCTTTCAAATGAGTCAGTGGTTAGATTAGCAGCTACCCACAACGAGAGAAGCGACCCTGACCGTGACCCCGAGTGGATTCATGTTTGTCTGATTGGGGCGGAACATCCTCCTCCTCCTCCTCCTCCTCATCCTCCTTGATGTGATTCCTGTTAGGAGTTGTTAAGTCAGACATGCAGTCCTCATCAGACTCCTTGTGATCTGCCCCCCCCGTGTCTGGCAGATCCGTCTCCTGTGAGGTCAACTCCTGTTTCACCTGTCTGACTCCGTCTCCTCACACTCAGCTCATGTGAGTGTGGTGCTGGAAGTCAGTTGACCTGGTGCTCGGGGAAGGAAAGAACAGGTTGTTCCTCCACCCTTAGTGAGCTCATTCACCATCATGGATGTCCGCCTCCTCCACAGGCTCCCTCTAGTGAAGGAGAAAGGAGAAGAGAGAAGAAAGGGGAAGAAGGTAGTGGCATGAGGAAGCCTTGTGATGCAGAGGTCACATTCTCTGCGTGTCTTCCTTCTGGTGAGATAAGAACAGGAGCGTGAGTTATGAGCCTCGTCTGCCTCACTCGCAGGAGAAGAAGGGAAGGGGCCCGGCCCCTCTGGCTCCGTGATTGAACTGCCGTTTTCGTGCTTTCAACCAGTCTCATGTGAGCAAAACGCCAATCTTCATCCGACCGGAGCTCCTCATAGCTTCTGGTGTTCTCTTTCTCCTCCTCTCTCATTTCTCTCCAGTCTCTCTAGCTCTCGGCGTCTTCCTCCGACCTTCCGCCAGTCACACACTCTCCCCTTCGCTTCCTCCCCCCGAAGGCTGATCGTGAAGAATCTTGTGTTTTGAGCTAGTCCCGTAGCCCTGACGTCACCCGCACCTCAAGGGGAAAGAGCCCTGAGAGTGATGTCTAATCTGGTAAATAAGGTCCACTCCCCCCTCATGGAGGCGTCTGGGTAGTGAGTCGCTCTCATCCGCTGGCGCTTGTGATTTCACTAAAGGATTGATGACCGGGAAGAACCCGCCCCCCCCCATTTTAAGGAAGCATGAGACACCTAACCATGGCAGACGGTGCTATCTGGCTGGGTCGTTTGGCAGAGTATACCTTTGTTGTGTGGTGTCTTTGTTGAAACACTCCTATCCCTGAAGCCTTTCCCTGGAATCAGAAGGGCTACAGTGGTCTCTCCAAGTTGATAGATTCCATGTAGGAAAACCTCAATGCAGAGGAAGGGACTCATGTGAGCGCCCTGTGTGAGCATGTCCCTATTTTTCCAAAAAGAGGGAGATATGTGGTAGAATGGAAGCCAACACTGGCCTCTGCCCCTGCCAACTTCAATATATCTGTGTGTGGGAGTTGATCTCTAGTACCTTTATATATATGAAATACAACCACTTCTCACACACACACACACAGAAATTAAAACAGATCTTAATGTGTGTGTGTGTGTGTGTGTGATAGAGCATGTGTTAAAATATCTCATGTACAGAACACACCCAGGAAGAAAGTGTCAGCTCTCTTATGCAACAAGTCATATGATGGGAAGCCAAGTTGTTTGGCATTGGTTTTGAGTGTTTGTCCATGTCCATGTGGGCTCATGGGTGTACACACATACCCAGGTCTAGATATGCAGTACCGAGTGCAACGCAGAAATTACACAACAGGAATTGGCAGAAGTATGATCGAGGTTGCATTGCCGTCAGAAAATATCAGCAGCGCTCAGGGCCGGCTCTGTGGAAACTCATTCTTCTGCCTCATAACTCAATAAGACACTAACCTCTTTTTTTCCCTTCCTCCTGCTCTCTTAGGTCATGGAGACCAAAGACATGCTGTACATCGTGACAGAGTACGCCAAGAACGGAGAGATGTTTGGTGAGTAACCTCCACAATGCATTTTATGGCAGACAGGGGGGGGGGGCACTTCTGTTTTATGAGGACAAGGAAGGACGTTTTAGGCCTGGTTCCACAATGTGAAACTAAAACCGTCCAAGTTAAAACGGTTGCTACAACCAGATCTGGCAAAAAACAACATAACGTCTCCATGTCCCCCAGTACAAACTGCACACTGAACATATGACTAAAGCTCCCTCTCCATCTTCAGATCACCTGACCACAAACGGGCGAATGAGCGAGGACGAGGCGCGCAAAAAGTTCTGGCAGATCCTGACAGCGGTGGACTACTGCCACCGGCACCACATCGTTCACCGTGACCTCAAAACTGAGAACCTGCTGCTAGATGCCAACATGAACATCAAACTCGCCGGTGAGTCCTCCGCATGGGCCGTCTGTCGCCAGCCCAGCGTGACAGTGGCGGTGGAAGATAAGAAGCTTCCTTTTGACGGGAGACTTCAGCTATCATTCAGATTCAGATACAGATTTCTCAGTGTGTCCCGGCTACGTCCTCTGCTTGTAATTTATGGCTTTTGGATTTGCAAGCCATGGATCATCTTAATGAAATGAACATGGCACTGTTTATGTAGTGACTGAGGGCCGATAACTTGCCTTTTTCTCCAAATTAATACTCACTAGTGGCAGACGTATGACATCGATGATTTAATGAGGCAGCGTTCTTTCACACACATGCACGTACACAACCACACCCTGCGCCTTGGCAGGAAGACATGCGACAGCCCGCGATCATCGGAACAACCTTCATCTGCATGTGGACTCAACGGCATGCAAACATTGCCTTAATCTTATCCGTGTTCTTAAGGTCATTAATCCATTATGCGCCAGGAGAACAAGTGTGTTTTGTACCCTAATGCCCAAACGCTAAGACACTGGAATGCAAAGAGAGAACGGCCAAAAACAAAAACAACAAAACACAACAACAGGGTTTCACTAACCAGACAAATCCTTTTCTTTCTCCCCTTGGTGCTGTGCAGACTTTGGATTTGGGAACTTCTACAATGCCGGTGAGCCCCTGTCAACGTGGTGCGGCAGTCCACCCTACGCTGCCCCGGAGGTGTTCGAGGGGAAGGAGTACGAAGGGCCTCAGCTTGACATCTGGGTGAGCTGATAAAACAAACAGATAGGTTAGGATATGCAAAGGGTGACCAGAGGGAAGCAGACCTAAGGCAGCAGGAACAGCGGGAGTCAAAACATGTATGGATCTTGACTCGAGGTTCAATGTGGATGTGGATTTAGTTTCCGTAACGATGGAATACATCGAGCAGTGTCCACAGAGACGTAGCCGTCTATGTTTAGTGGTAGACAACGCACGACAGGTTTAGAATGTCCACTCTGATAAAGAGAGCTCGGATGTAAAGCACATCAGGCTAGAGGACCACAAACATTCATTAAGCTCCCACACACCATCAGCACACAACTTTATATAATATGCTTGAACAACAGATCAGAAGATGAAGAGCTGCAGGGATGGGGGGGTAGCTCAGGGGTAGGATGCATTGCTCAGGAACTAACAATGCAGAAGCTGTAGGTTAGAACCCACCACAGGGCGCCAGGAAGGGCATAAACCAGTTATGACCCCCTACACCTGCCCTGCGATGGACTGGTCATCTGTCCGGGGTGTTTCTCTGCCCTCTGCTCGATGACCGCTGAGATAGGCTCCAGCAGATCCGTACTTTGGATGAGCAGCTCATGATGGATGGATAGGAATGTTTGTGGAGTTTTTGTGAAGAACATGTTAATTTACGTGGACATGAAGCTAAGGATGCCAGATTATCATTGGATAATAATTCCATAGGATGCAAGGCAGAATAACGTGGGACCCTTGCTCACCCTAATCATGAACATGTGTGTTGGATATCTAGAAAAGGGAATAAGAGTTTAAAAGTCCTCTTTGGGTTGTTTCCCTGCAGAGTCTTGGAGTGGTGCTGTACGTCCTGGTGTGTGGTTCCCTTCCATTCGACGGTCCCAGCCTTCCAGCCCTCCGACAGAGAGTCACGGAGGGACGCTTCAGAATCCCTTTCTTCATGTCTCAGGGTAGGTATTGCCGTGGTGACAAGTCATGGTGACGAAAGCTAATTAGGGTTTAAATTCTCGAGGCACGTGTAATCCGATACTCATCCCTTGTCTCTGTCGTTCAGACTGCGAGAACCTGATCCGTAAGATGCTGGTGGTGGACCCAGCCAAGAGGATCAGCGTGGCTCAGATCAAGCAGCATCGCTGGATGCTGGCCGACCCGGCAGCCCCTCACCAGGCCCTCAGCCATTCCCTGACGGAGTACAACTCCAACCTGGGGGACTACAGCGAGCCCGTCCTTGGCATTATGAACACCCTGGGCATTGACCGCCAGAGGACCATTGAGGTAAGAAATACCGTCGATGGGAACTTGCATGTACAGTGTCAAGCACGTTATCTGCTCAGAATGAGGTTTCCATTTTGGAAGACATCTGTGCAGGGAGGCTGCAGTGAGGGATAGGAGGTCTAAGACAGTCTGCTATGTTTGGTCTCAAATTAAAAGTCTGGCTCCCTCATGCCAGAATCAAACCCACCGTGGATCCCCACATGCCTCTGAGCTTACTGATCGTTTTGTATGGAGAATTAGAGGCGTCCATTTTTAAAATGACATCTGTTTTCAAAAGCAGACCCGTTGAGTACAGCAGGGATGATTTTCCCCCCCATGTGGTCTCCAAAGAGATTACACTGAACAGATGCCAAGAGACCACCTGCATGTTCACACGCCCAGCATTCATAACAGGAGACAGTCAGAGGCACGGAGCTAAAGAAAGAGCTGTGGAGAGAGGCAAAGAGTGATATAACCTGATTTCTAAAGCCAGAGCTAAACAACAAAGGCCCCAGTGTGAACCTGCCTTCTTTTTCTTCTTCTCTAGTCCCTACAGAGCAGCAGTTACAACCACTTCTCTGCCATCTACTACCTTCTGCTGGAGAGGGTCCGAGAGCACCGCGCCCAGCAGCTCAGCCGCCAGTGTGGAAACTGGAACCAGAGACCGAGGAGCACCTCAGACTCCACCACCCCAGAGGTGAGCCTTTTGACCAGGACAACCCGGCCTGACACTTTTACTGCGCCGTTATCTCGGTATGTCTTTAACTCCTAGTTCAGCTCGGTTTAAGGGAAGCTAGCTCAACTTTTCGAGATGTCCTCTGTTTACTGTATCATGTGTTTCTGAGATGCCACTGAAACAGAGAGGAAAGATGTCCACTGGCGACGTCGCTGGTGGAAAACTTGCGAATGGGAAAATGTACTTCCTGGATTACCTGTTGGCTGCATTGTATGAGAAAATGTGAACGACAAAGCTACATAGAAGTGTATGGTGTAGATTTGTTATTCCCATTTTCTTGTACAACAGAGCCTATCAGCAAACCAGGAAGTAGACACCGACATGCACGGATGTCGTGAAATTATGATCCTTTCACTTTAAGCTAAGTGTTCACGGCTCTCTCTGTCTCTCAGGTGATCATGGAATCCACTGACTCCTTCAGAACGACAGCATTTCCAATTCCAGCCAAGAGCACCCCTCCTGTGTACTCGGAGATCGAATGTGACCAAGGGGCACTATTCCAAGTGAGCTCTTTGCATTGAAATCCATCACTTTTGGTCATTTGAAAGTCCAGTTTAGAATCAAATGCTTCAGTCAGTTGCCAGTGGACCGGAGGGTAACAGATAGGAACGCTCCCTCTGTCTGCAGCGTGTGGTGTTCCCAGTAGAGGCCAGTCTCAACCGGCTGCTATGGAACCGCTCCATCTCACCCAACAGCCTGCTGGAGACCAGCATAAGTGAGGAGGTGCGGCCCAGGGACCTGGAGGAGGAAGAGGGAACGCACAACACTGGAGTCACGCTCCAACCTACCACCACCTCCCGCAGACACACACTGGCAGAGGTGTCTGCCCGCTTCAACCAATGCAACCCCCCCTGTGAGTACCCAGTACGAAAGCAGAGACTCTAGTTCTTCCAACACTCTAAAGATATACCCGAACACACTCCTTCACCTCTCTGGATAACTTCTAATTCACCTCTTCTTCCTGCCACAGCCGGTATTGTGGTCAGTCCTTCAGATGGCACGTCCTCAGACAGCTGTCTGACGTCTTCTTCTAGTCCCAACCCTGCCGTGCAGGCGGCTGTGGGAGGCATGTCGACCCTTCTGGCCTCTGGAGTGGAAGCTGGTGCCCTGGCTCCTGCAGGAACTTCCCTGGCCATCTCCTCCCACCTCCTACCCCAAATCCAAGGAAGCCTACCAGCAGCAAGTTTTCAGGAAGGTCGCAGAGCCTCCGACACTTCCCTCACCCAAGGTAGAGGACTAGGACCATGCCGTGACAAACCAGCCTTTACAGTGCTTATTCTGAGCTGCTCCATACAAGTTCCTCTTTACTTTTGCATTTCTACTCCACCGTGTGTCACCATCAAGACATCAGAGCAGCATTGTGCAACTCTTTCCTTTGCACTTCCGCAGGTCTCAAAGCCTTCCGCCAACAACTGAGGAAGAACACACGCACAAAGGGGCTACTGGGATTAAACAAGATCAAGGGTCTGACCCGGCAGGTCGTCCCACCAGCCTCTTGCAACCGTGGTAGCCGCGGGTCACTGGGCCCAACTCTCTCTGAACACCGCAGCATGCTGGAGGTGCTCCACCAGCAGAGGTGAGTGTGGAGCACACCAGCTCTCGTTCAGACACAAGATACCTAGCATGAAAAGCCACATGTGGCTTTACAGTGTACGCACACTGTATTGATGGTAAATCTAAATGTTGTTTTCCTTCTCTCCTTTTCTCAGGATGCTACAGATCCAGCATCAGCCCCAGCCTCAGGCCCAGGCATCTCAAACCAGGCCCACCCAGAACCCTATACTCTTCTTGCCCAAGCAGCAGCAGCAGCAGACCTCCTCCCCTCCTCCAGCTTCCACATTTAACTCCTCCTCCTTGTTTGACACCCCGACTCCTTCACTCGTTCAGAGAGACCAGCAACAAAACTCTCTCCCTCCTCAACAAGCCCCGCTGGTTCTTAGGCACAGTCCCTGGCAGCAACCCCTCACCGTCCGCTCGTCCGGCTGCTCCTCAACCTGCTCAACCTACTCCTCCTCCCTCTCCCCTGTGGCCTCTGCTGCTTATCTTCTTGAGGCTCGTCTCCACATCAGCCAGCAACCCTACCTTCACCCCAACAACAGCCACCAACATCGGTCCCATGCCCTTCCCCAGAGGATCATGCCGGTTCCCCTCACCTTTCCCCTCACCTCCAGACCCATGTGGAGTCTGGGGTCCACCCCCAGCTCCGACTCCGACATGCAGGAGCTGAGCCTAGCTGGACAGCAGCAGCAACTCAGCAGCTGCGTGATGGTGAAGTAAGACATGAAGCCATCTTATGAGAGCAGAATGATCGATTCCTCCCTGGAAGACATCCAGAGAGAAAGGAACAATGTCCCCCTGAGGACATCTCACTTGAATCTGAACGGACAAGTGACCGCGAGACAAGAACAACAAAGACAAGAAGAAAAAATAACAGATGCAACTGACTAATTTACACTTTATTTGTCACACCTTATTTAACAACACCGGGTACACATGTGAGAGTGTGTCCATGAGTACGTGTGTGTGTTGCGTGTGTGTTTCTTTTTTTGGTATAATATAAGCTGAAGACTAAAGCAATAACCAAACTTTGAAGAAGCAATAACAGTCTGGGCCTCAACCTACAGGAGCTCCAGAAAGACTCCACTAAACACGGACGGAGCCTTCTCGTCCTCCCGGGGAGGCTGTGGATTCACTTGAATTAAATAAGAACTATCCTTAAAAGCGCTGAGGGACACGTCGCACATCTTTCAGTGCTTAATGGGTTAGAAACAAGAGGGTTCCTCTGTCACTGATACTAGGAGTACGCCATCTTTTAGATTTTTTTAAAGTTACTTTATAGGTTTTCCATGTTACATTTCTAGTTTGGTAAATTCAAAGAAATGACATGTCTTCGTGTTTTTCTCACTCTGTTGGAGAGAAGACCAAAGTTTTTTCCGCCCCCTCCCCCTTCGTCTTTCCCAGTTTGTCTGCCTTCCTGGAGAGACTTTAACGTTGCAGCACTCCCATGAACATGCAGTGTCTCTGAGCTTCGAAACTTTTACCGAAGGAGCTGATATGCGATTCAAACTGTGATTCTGTCGTGCAAGACTAGAGCTAAGCTTATGCTGCTTTTACCTCAAGCAAACATTTTCATTGGCCAAAAGTGAAGAAAAACACAGCCAAGCTGACTGACGAAAGCACAAAAGGTACATTAGTCAGCTTGGCGATGCATAAGGAAAAATGAAAGAAAAAAAACAGTGGACACGTCAAAATCCATATTCTGTCAACTGTCGGACACCTTGGTTTGTTCTTTTCCAATTCCCTGTTTTAGTACTACCTCCTTAGGTCTACATCTGAAACGTGTTTCACCAATATTATTAATGAAACTGGTAAAACACAAAACATGTTTTCAGTCCCAATACATTGTAAAACAAAACTGGAGAAAATAATTATTTCTCCCACTGTAATGTTTTTAACACTACGACAGAACAAATAATGTGGGAATGGTGCAATATTTCACATTGAAATACAAAGAAAGGAGTAGAAGAATCTGCAGAGGACAGCCTACAGGCTTACATACGCACTTGCCTGAGGTTTTTTTTACATTCATTTGTCATTTTTATACAATTGTTTGACCTCGTCAAGCTAGCTAGCTAACTAGAACAGGTACTTACTTAGTATCCAACACAACACCAGGATACTTGACAAATTGTTGGAAAGAAAGAGACTCAAAATGCTGTTCCTCCACAAGGCATTACTCACAGTGCTTTCACTAAATGGCAGAATTTGGGTTGTACCAAAGAGCAAATGGCACTAAAGCGACGTAATCTGCCACAGACACACTACTGACTTCTTTTTTCTCAAACTTTGAATGCTGTGTCTCAAAGTGTAGCATGCTAGTTAGCTTACATTATCATGTTACCTTGGCTTTTGCTATGAGGAATCCTCCGCAGCCACTAAATGCTAAAGCTGCTTATGTTGTTATTTACCAGTTTGCTGGCTTTCAGGACCATGTTGGTTTTCATTTTTCTATTTTTCTAAAAAAAGAAAGAAAAGGAAAAAAATAACGTAGCAATACCAAGTTTTTTGAAGAGTATTTTTTCTCGAATCGCCCACATGGGGTGAGGACAAAGTAGAAATAGGTGGCTATTACATGCAGCAAATAGAGGTTACTCGGTGCAGTCTAATCAATCCATGTATTGGAGACAAAATTGAGTCAGCTGCAAAAGCTGTACAACAATGTAGGCTGGGTTAGTTTTACCGTTTCAAAGAGATCGCCAGAGATTCAGAAAAACAAGGAAAGGAACAGTGTTTTTCAAGGCTTAACTCTCAAATGTCTGATTGCTGTTGTCGTTTGTTGTTGTTTTTCCCCTGAAACAAGCAGTGTTGACATTCTACTTAACATTTATTTCGGTTGTCTGCACTCATCACCAACGCGTGTGCCTTTTTGATGGAAAAAATCCTGTTCTCCGATCAGCACATTAACAAAAGAAATGCATGGCTAAGTCACTGGCCATTCCCTCAAAAGCCCCCTTTCATACGTTCTTTTACATTGGAACTTGTGTGATTGTGAAAGAAGAGTTTCGCACTTTATATAT
>OMLC01067720.1:0-11127 GCA_900302585.1 Regalecus glesne | reverse complement strand
TACCAGAACAATTACCACCAACATTGTTCCAGGGGTAATGACAAAGTATCTCTCTGTGTGTGTGTCAGGGACATTGTGCAATCTCCTGTCTGTGTGTACATACCCGACATCACCAAATGGAGAACCTGTTTAATGAGCCACTAATAGAGATGCTAATTGAAGTGGGATAATTTCATATTATTGTGCACTCTGAATATACAGCACTGAAAGAATTGCATCTACGAGATACAAATGCAGTTGGACCAAGAAGATATCCTATGATAACAACCCCATCAGTACTGTGAACAAAGAGGAAAAAAAGAAAAGAAGACGGCATCGATAGCAGCTTACCCCTAGCTTATGTTACTAATATGTAGAAATGTGTCCATCGGAACGAAATATCCAATCCTTTCTTTGAAATTCAGATTCAGCACCAGAAGACATTGCCCCAGAATGATTCCATCCATCTATCATCAACTGCTTATCAGAAGTTGGTTCACAAAGCCATGCTGGAGCCTATCCCGGCACATAATGGGCAAAAGGCGGGGAGACATCCTGGACAGGTCAGCCTTTCATCACAGGGGTTGAGCACTTAGGGGGTTCAGTGTCTTGCTCAATCAAATCTCATCAGAGCCTCGACAAGGATTGGGGATTGAACCACCAGGCTTCTGGTTACTGGATAACCTCCCTACCTCCTGAGCTATATATTTCAAAGAATGGTTCCCTTATCAGTCCCACAAGGGGAAATTTGGACTTCTCTGTATTTTAACCCATCCTATTGTAGAGGAGCAGTGAGCTGCCAACACATGGCGCTCGGGGAGCAGTTAGGGGTTCAGTGTCTTGCTCAAGGACACCTCGGCACGCTTTCTGCAGGGCCGGAGATCGAACCTGCAACCTTCCGATTCCCAGACAACCGATCTATCCACTGAGCTATGCCGCCCCTATCAGAATGATTACAGCATCGTTCCATTGATATTTATTTGTTTGATAGAAGAGATTAGGCAAAGAGGATATATGGAATTTGGGAGAAAGGCTGCATGGAAAAATGGTGAAATTATGGTAATGTGAATTGTTTTTAAGCTTTTCTTTAAAGGAGTCAGAGCAGTGGACTGGAGCACTGGAAGGAAGTGGACAGCGGAGAGTAGTAAACACAATCCTCTCACACCCTCAGGCTTTTCCATTACCCTTTGGTTTCTGGATCATCTAGCATAGGGCTGTATGTGTGCGCACATGAACAAAGACAGCAGTGTTTGTATCCATCTCAGCAAGTCCACCTGCAGTCCAATCCCCCTTCTGTCATCCTTTCCTCTGGTAGTATTGTTTTTATTACTGTTAATATTGGCCTTGCTCCGGTGACTGGTGATGATGACAAGCAGACGTTTAATATCAATTTGTTACAGTAGCTCAGGTCTTGAATGTCTTTAAAAGGGTAAGAAGAAAGGAGGAGAATGAGAGGAGAGGGTAACAGAGGCAGGGGCTAAAGGAAGGAAGATTAAAGGGATACTTGTTCAGTTTCCAGGGTTTTTACAATGTCCTACTAACAGAGTCAGACAAAATGGTGAATACCTATTTTAGTCTAGATGAGCAGTTTGAAGGTTATGCTAGGCTGGACAGTGTGTGTAGCCAAGCATAGCCCAACTGCTAGATATTGAAGAAAGGAAATATGACTAATCTGAAGTCATTCAGTAATACAAATGCCTTCCCCCCCTCCCCAACTTCCTGTCTCCCTCTTCACTGTCGTTGTCCCATATTGGTGAACAAAAATGATATTTGAAGATACATTGATAAATTAATCTAAGGGTGATACAAAAAGGAAAATGGAGTTATAAGATATATGTATGAAGATATAAATTTACTAATATTTACACTGTTCATTTGAATCATTATATGGATGTTTTGTAAACAGTTGTAATGTCCATGCAATTTAACATAAAGTTTGCCTGAAACTAGTGTCTGAAACCAACAGGGCGTACTAAATCCATTGGATTTAGTACGCCCTGTTGCGACACTAATGCTGTTCGCCATTCTCATGCCTGTTTAAGTGATGAACTACACTAAGTGTGGTTGTTTATAGAGATAGTAACAGATGTTTTATACACAGTATGATTTTGTGGCTTGTGCTAAAAAACAATCCACCTCTATTGCACCAGTGCAATTTACAAAAAAAGGTACACAGCCTTGCAATAGACAAAAATATATCCATGACTATTTTGACTATGAGAGTAAAAGAAGAAGCTTCATTTATTTGCCACTGTATATAAATACATTGAAATTTGTTCTCGGCGCTTAACCCATCCAACTGCATAGAACCAGCGAGCAGCTGCAAGGGAGGAGTTGGGGGTTTCAGTGTCTTGCTCAAGGATACTTCAACATGCTTCCCGAAGGGGATGATGATCAAATCTCCAATCCTCCAATTACTAGATGAAGGCAAGACCTCCTGAGCAATGCCATCCCAAAGGCATACACACAGTAAAAACTCGGAAGATTGAACCATCTCTATAAGAAAATCTCTCAGGCTGTATCAAGCCCTACAGCCACTAATATATGTGAGTGATCAGGTCAGAGTGCCTGAGTGAATAAGCTGGATGATTGGGCTGCTGGATCAGGTGACTGTCCTTGCACTTTTAAAATAAATTGGTGCAGTGGTTCTAGCTCATTCCCCATTTATTGCATGCCAACAAACTGCTGTTTGTGGATACAACTGAAGTGCCAAAAGTCTAGCTTAGCCATGCCATGTGATATGCTAGTTCAGTAGACTTTAACAGCAAACATTACTGGGACCACTACAAAAAATTGCAGAGGAACATGCAATATCCAGGAATTGACCTTATAGATGCTACCACTGACTAGCCCTGTAACAAATTGGCTGCAATTTTGAGCATTGACCATACACAGTCCAGCTATCTACAAGGTTCAGACTTTTTTTTCTTTTGTTTTCATGGCACAGTACTTCTGATTTATACAAAGATACACCCCATTTAGTATGTACAGATAGACATAAGGAGAGACAGACACAAACACACAAAGCTCTGTGTGCTGGGCACACACATGAACACAAGGCACTGTATATCTTACATGTTATTCACGGGGGGGGGCATTTATAATCCCTGTAACATGTGTTAAACATAAAACCTTACTCTGTCCCCCATACAATCTAATATCATCACAAGCAGGTAGACTCAAACACATGTCAGCAGACCCCCACCAAAGTTTGGTGGAAGGTCTCTGGGTCGAAATATCCTCTATACCTCCCTGGGTGCTGTCAAGCCCCCCCATACTATATGTTGATGGACACTCCTTGGTAGTTTACTGTGCACCAGGTCAGCGTGTCTCTTCTCTCCCTACCCACAGCACACCCGTGCGACTGTCTGCAGTCTCAAAAAGCGATGGAATAATGAGTCCCATGACAGTTGAATAGAGGAGGCCTCGAATAGGTAATGATTGGGTCCGAAGGTGGTAGGAACAGAAGCTAAATATGATTGAGGGATGGTGTGTGTGTTTGTGTGGGCGTGTATGTTACAATGCAGCCGTACGGTGTACACTTCCGTTGGCTTGTCAGTCAGGGATGTGGTATTTCTCAACTCGCTATCTAATATTTATTACATAACACACAGCTGTGTTGATTTTGTGCTCCATGTACAATGCCCATTACACACACTGCTGGTACATGATCTCTGTCCCCCG
The DNA here is from genome assembly GCA_900302585.1 of Regalecus glesne. Lineage (NCBI taxonomy): Eukaryota > Metazoa > Chordata > Actinopteri > Lampriformes > Regalecidae > Regalecus > Regalecus glesne. Next base: position 7,464 of record OMLC01067720.1, on the reverse strand, counting down.
GTTAATGATCCATATGAACGGAGACATATATGTTCACTATATGCATCCCAGGAGGTATTGTAATGGGGAGTTAAGCAGACAGACAGCAGCTATGATGGCGTTTTATATTCCGGGGGCTTGTGGATTGCAGACAATGTCTAAATGACTGGCAGACTGGCGAAATTCTGCAACCTTGGGACCTTCGCTGACAGTTCCTGTGTTCCATTCAAATGACTTGCATTTTGCATGAGGTAGTGTGCAGCTCTTGGGATGCTGTTATATTTGTGTGTGTGTGTGTGTGTGTGTGTGCTGGCGGAAATTGCTTCTCGATGTGTCTGTGTGCATCTGTGTGTGTGTTTTCTGTTTGTCTGCCCATCTGCTCGTCTGTCTTTCTGTCTTACCTTGAGTATATATGCTGGAAGCTGCCTGGTAGAGCCTGAGGCATTATAACAGCCAGGGCAGAGGCTGAGAGGAAAAGAGGCCTGCAAGGTGAATCAGAAGCAGAGTAGTGATAGGTTGGTATTGATGGATAGGAATGCTCAGTCATCACTGTCCCTTCCAGTTCTGGAGAATGTGGACCCATGATACCGCACATCCCCATCTAACTCTACAGAGGATGATGGAAAGACAGCAAATCTACTCCGATTCATAGATTATCTCAGCTGAGATAATTTCCTCGCTCTTTCATTTTACCATGTGAGACTTCAAATTAGTCAGAAAATAGTTAATCTGAGTTTGGAGAGGGAAATTTTTTTCTACAAAAAGGTAGACTTGTCAAATTGGTGTATTTATTTACCTGCTTAGACACCAACAAAGCCCGCATCAATATCCATTGACCCTCTTAATCTATTGTCTCTGTAGCAGTGACCACTCTGACAGTGTTGTGAGCATGCAAAGTGTTTATCCAAAGCTGAGGAAATTACTCTGGATATTTGCAGATAAGGGAACTGAAATTTCAAAAAGTAGTAATAATTCATCTGGACCCTAAACAGATTTCAGCTGTGTTCGCTAGATAAACTTTAGATAATAAGCATTCCCATCTAGTATAAAAGAGGAATGATTTCCAGATACATCCTCCTTATAAATACATTAGAACAATATGACCCCAAAACTTGAAGTATTATTGTGCAAACTCATGAATTTTGTATTTGCAACATCAAATTGTTCCATTACATATGGTTCAATGTATTATATAAGAACTAGTTTTCTAACTTGTTGTGTGACCGACAGTCTGATATTGATTATCTTTTGTTACCGCCATATTGAAAATGCTATATTAGCAAATGAATGGACTAAATGAAAAGACATGTAATGAAGTAATGAAGGAGAGAGAGAGAGAGAGAAAAAAGAGAGAGAAAGAGAGAGAGAGAGAGAGAGAGAGAGAGAGAGAGAGAGAGAGAGAGAGAGAGAGAGAGGTCTATTTTACATGTCACAATTAGTCCCCACATTGTGGGGGAGGGCATAGACCTAGATGTAGTGGGGGGAATTGAGGCCAGATCCCCTTCCAGATGCCCTCTGGTGGATTTGAATCCACAGCTTCTGACTCGTCCTTTTCTAAAGCACACTCTACCACCTAGCAACCACAGCCAATATTAGTGTTCCTAAGAGTATCCTCCAGTAATAATTACCATGTTTATAATTTTGGTCACACATTGATCATATGCCTGGATGTCACCTCTGTTGACACACTGCATTCATTTATCATAACTTTTAAGGATTCATCCTTCTTACCATTACTTTTGTCAATTCCTATAATTCATCTCTTCTTACTTTTATTTTTTTCTGTTATTTCAGCTATTGATTCCTGTTATTTTCTGTCATGTGAGATGTTTCACATCTTTAGTAAATCTATGGATTAGTGTTTTGGGACGGCAGAGTTCAAGAGGTAGGGCAGTTGTCAGGTAATTAGAGCACTGGTAGGTCTATCCCCCGGTCCCTGCAGAAAGCGTTTTGAAGTGTTCTTGAGCAAGACAAGGAACCCCTAACTGCACCCTGGGCACTGCGGATGTTCAATGCGCCTATACAATAGGATGGATTTAATGCAGAGAAAATGATTCTGTAGCATATACGTACAATGACAAATAAAGCTTCTTCAACTTTTTCCAAAAACAATGGTGCTTGTGTGCTCGAGTGGTTCAAAGTTAATTGGATTAGAGCAATCACCATTATACTTAAGAATCGAAACCAGATACCAGATACCAGACTGATATAAATGAGACTTAATCAGCCTGAGAAATGTGGGGCTCCCAATAATTATCTTAATTTCTAATTAATTGGTAGTCTCACTGGCTCCTAGTTGAATTACCCTGACTGAGGTTGCACCTCAACATGATGCACTCTCTGGAATCTTAGCAGTGACAAATTACATCATCAAGTGTGTCCGTTGACCCTGTATCTATCCATGGTGTATTTACAAGAACTTTAGGCCTTGGAGCTTGTACAAAAGCAGGTAAATTAATGAACCTAAGGCTCAGTCATTAATGATGTCACATGTCTCCTCCCAAGAGCGACTCTATTACCACTCTTAAACCTAGCAGTGCCGTAGGCATGATTTACAACCACGCCATTAAGCCAATTCAAAAGACTGCCTCCACATTAGTCAAATGACAGCACTTTTACAACAAGACTTCATTTTGCCAACTTTTCTTCAACTTCGTCTCATCCCATTTAATAGGTTTAGTACAGGTCAGATAAAGAGTCAAATAATTTAGAAAAAGAAAAAAAAAGATTTGAAAGATGGCTCCTGTCAATACTAAGTTTGTTCATTTTCTGGAAAAAAGGGGAAAAAGATAGAAAAAGGTGGACAAAAGATGGAGATACTAAGGTGGGATTTCTCAGGAGGGTGTCTGGTGTCTCCCTTAGAGACAGGGTGAGAAGTTCAGTCATCTGTGAGAGACTCAGATTAGAGCTGCTGCTCCTTCACATAGAAAGAAACCAGTTGAGGTGGTTTTGGCATCCAAGGATGCCACCTGGTCGCCATGAGACCATGGGGTAGACCGAGGACCAGGTGGAGAGATTAAATCTCCACATTAGCCTGGGAATGCCTTGAGATCCTCCAGTTAGAGCTAGTTGATGTGCTCAGGGAAAAGGAAGATTCGGGTCCCCTGCTGGAACTATTAACTCCACCAATCAGCTTTGGATAAGTATTTAATGATGGATGGATGGATGGATGGATGAACATGAAAATAACTTTGTTTCTACTTGTTATAAGGAAGCAAAACCAGCCTAGCTTCATAGACTATCCAAGCTGATTCTGAAATTGGTTGTTTGCTATTTTCTTTGAATATTACTTTTCCAAGGATACTATGCATGGACATCCATGAAGACTCAGAAGTTGACAAAGTACGAGAAAAGGAGCAACACAATCTGTTGCATTTACTTTAGTTCTTCATTATCAATATCATGATTAAAGTCCAAGGGCTTCACAAATTAAAGGATTTTTTAACGATTAAAAAGCACACTCTTCCTGGTTCCCATTCCCTGCACCAGTGATATGTTCAGGACCAACGGTCTGTATTTCACATGTTGTCTTCCAATGTAAACATACATGAGTTGCTTTTCCCACCCTGCACACCAACTGTACTTAAAATTGTAGATTTAAAAATTCCTGGGTGTGTGCAACATAGTGCTACCACATACCAAGAATAGATGGCAGGAAAACACACACACACACACGCACAATTATAAAAACAGAAGCGTAGTTGAATTCCTACATGTTTTTCAAATTCATATTTTATCGTAAAACACTTTTCACTTAAAAGAAAATAATCCAAGTGCAGCCTGACCCTTTCTATTGTGGTTTGGGTAAAGGTCACTAAATCCTTATGGGGAGAGTTTAATCAGGATACTCCGTGCTGACAAACGAGATATTGAAAAAATAAAACAAGGGAAAAAAGTGAGGTCTTTCAGCTTATGTCAGCACACTAGACAATAGGTATAGCGAATGAGGCGGGGGACCACAAGGGTAAGGGCGGAGAAAGAATGCATAAAAACCCGACTAAGAGAACATCTTCCATAAATCTTACATGTCTCCTGCTCAAGCCATTGCCGAGCGGCGTATAGGGGGCCTTACCCTTTTCTCTTCCATCTGTTGGTAGTCCGTCTCGCATGGCAGAAAGGAAGGGTGTGGGTGGTGGTGTGTGTTTGTTTGAAAGTGTATGTCTGTACATATTTGAGCCTGCGTTTGTGGCTAGGTGTCTATGTACATGCATGTGTGTGTGTGTGTGTGTGTGTGTGTGTGTGTGTGTGTGTGTCAATCTGTCTATAGCCAGCTGGTTTGGGGACATGAGCCAGCCCCAAACACACTGTGCAGGGACCCATCCTGTCACCTGATGCAATGGATTAAGGATAACAGAGATGGGAGGCAGGCTAACTGTACACGTGCACTGTGTGCGGGACTCATATCACAGTAATTCAGCTAGATACAGGAATTGGAAGTAGTTCACTTTGTAGGCAGGGTAAGATGAGAGATGAAGACAAGCTAAATACGATTACAGAAGATAAGCCATGGAAAGATAAGATAGCATGAGATAACATTAACTTAATATATTCCACAAAAAGGATTTATAAAATGTACAAATTAAATAGTGTTTTGCTGTATATGTGGGTTCAAAGTCATGAGATGTTTTTAAGATAAGGTGTGATATACCGAATCTATCCCTAGGAAATATTGTAATGTTCAGATACATGTGTTTTATTAAAATAAAACATGTGCTCTTGACATCTGAAAGATCCTTCAAATGACTGCTTTATTGGAAGAGGTTCTTGGTAATTAATTAATAATGATTGCTTATCCAGGTGGAGAACCTAAACTCCACTTGCAGATTAATTCTGTCTAGGACACATTGGCACGGAAATTCTGTATGTTGTATGCCAAGCCTGACAATAGGAATGTAAAAATTAGTATGAATAAAAGTATCTTGAAACAACCTGATCATGCTATCTCCCCTGCCAGGTCAGTATATTATGAAACAACCTAGTGTATTTGAAAATCATATATCATTTTTCTGGGCTGACTCACTCCTCATCCATTATCATCCCTTCCTCTAGTTCATTTTCTGTTTCACCTGCACTCTTTCACATTCTCTCTCTCAGCCCTGGCTCTGAAAATATGGACATTTTTCATTGTCAGGAAGATGCCCCAGCAAAGAAACATCAATGTGAGATGTGCTGATTCAGCAAAGGAAAGGGTAATACCTTTCATGCATGGCATTTTTACCAGCCCGACATTCTTTATCTTGCTTCCAAAATGTGATCATTGTTCTTTTTCTAGGGTGCACTTGTCATAATGTTGTAGCAGTGAAGATATCAGATTAGGAAGCATAGCCTCCCCGCCGCAGTAACTGACTGTATAGAGATCATGCAGCTCATTTTACTTGTATAAATCAGCTCAGCCTACACATCAACTGCAATTGAGAAAAATGTATTTTTCATTAAAATTGGTCAAGGGTTGTCCCATTTTAAAGGATGACAGCCCAATCAAAGTTGCGGGACACTGATCTAAACAGGCTAAGTAGTTGAGACATATTACCAGCATGCTTGTGAGAAAAAGGGTGGCAGCCAAAACTGTCATAAATCTGACAATACAGAGATTTTCCTCACAAAAGCTGACATGCACTTACATATGTGCCCTTGATATGAGACTTGCTACACCGACATGTTTTCTTGAACATAACCACTTCTATAATTCACCACCATGGCCATTGTGTATATTTTGTTTTAACTGGATTGCTTTCAAAGTCTGTGATTGGATGGTCCAATTCTTAGAATGTACTGTTTATGAAAAGGAAGCCAAACCCTGATACCAGCGAGGTCCCTGAGAATGAACAGTGAGTTTACTTTTGTGATTTAAGATGTTATTGAAGAAAACTGAGGCATTCAAATTGTAGAAAATTATAGGAGCCATTAATCATACACAACAATCTGAAAAGGACTAAATTGTAGTGCTATTAATGTTACACAAGCAATACCACTCACAAGATGGTTTTGAAGAAAAGGCTGCCAGAACCAGCCAACGGTCATCCATGGTTTTATGCCTTTGTGGTCACTAATCTCAGTAATTTTACTCATCTCAAAATAAAAATACAATAAGCTCTCATCTTTCCTTCAAGAGCTGACTTCTGCAAAGCCTGACTAATAATAGTTCTGTTTTATGTCCTTTTGTGAAGAAAAGAAAATATGATATTGCAAAAGTACTTACAGTAGCAACCCTTTCTCTCAGCCCATTGTCTACAGTGTTTCCTTTCTTAACTTTTATGCAGTGATATGTGGAGCTAATGGCGTCGCTGCAATACCATGCATCCATAATATCAAAGAAAGTGGTGTACATTGCATAGGAAGAAGTGAGTTTAAGGAGCATGCTTTCATTTGTTTCTGTTTACATCATAGATCAGGATTTAGGTAGAATTGCGCATGGCACCCCCAATGTTGAGTCTAGCCTCTGTAGGTTAGAGTGAGAACAAGGTCGAGTTTAAAATCTAAATACATGTTAAGCAAGCCATTAAGAGATACTAAATGAACTTACTGAGAAACTTCAACAGCATTTTTCATAGAACCACTCAGTCTCTGTCTGGAAGGGCTTCAGACAGATCAACTAAAAACTAAAGCCCCCAAAAATCCAAGGACTCAATGACCTGTTCCCCTGACTTCTGTGCCCTTTCCCCTCTAATATTTTCTCTAAAAACAAACATCTACACCTCCAGTCATCGGCTAGTCAAGCGCCTAAAGTTTGCTGATGACACAAACCTTAGTGGACTCAACTCTAGTGGGGATGAGTCCACCTACATGTGGGAGATAGACCATCTGGCCTCCTGGTATGGCCAAAACAACATGGAGTTTAATGCTCTAAAGATAGTTGAGATGGTTGTGGACTTCAGAAAGTACCCAGTCCTACCCACCCCTATCACCATGTGTGACTACCCAGTCGACACTGGAGAGTCCTTCTGCTTTGTGAGAACCATTATCACCTGGGACCTCAACTAGGAGATGAACATCAGCTCCCTCACTAAGAAGACACAGTACAGGATGTGTTGCCTGTGGCAGCTGAAAAAAATTTGATCTGGCAAAGTCAATGATGATGTACTTATACATTGCCATCACTGAGTTCATCCTCACATCCTCTATAACTCTCTCGTACATTTCTGCCACTGCCAAGGACAAGGGTAGACTGCAGCGTATCATTTGCCCTGCTGAGATGGGGATTGGCTGCAACCTACTATCCCTCCATGAACTGTATGCCTCCAGGACACCAAGGTGAGCAGGAAAGATCATGGCCGACCTTTCCCACCCAGGCCATGGTCTCTTCAAAAAATTTCCCTCTGGCAAGAGGCTAAGGTCTATATAAGCCAGAATCTCATGCCACAAAAACAGCTACTCCCAGTGGCAGTAGGTCTTTCTAACAAGCCCCCAGACAAGGAGCTTGACATTGCCACCCTCCCACCTGGTTTTATTTTCCCTACTGCACTCTCTGTATATCTTTGCCCTGAA
>OMLC01067719.1:0-11289 GCA_900302585.1 Regalecus glesne | reverse complement strand
CACATATATACGTGTATATATATACACACATATATATATACATATACATACATATATATATAAACGTGACTTTTTCAAGTCAGCACTGATTCAAAATCTGATATCTGAGTATCCACATTGTATTATAGCAGCATAAATGATCTCATAGAGCAGGTCCATTGTTGCTTATACAGTGTGGATGCTAAAGGCTTGTTTTAATAGATTTCCCACGTCAGATATATTATTTCTTCAGTGTAATTATCTGAGAGTCAGTGTTGAGAAGTGCTGCCAAGTGGACGAGAGCAAGTCAGGACCTCTTTATTGGTCTTGTCCCTCACACTGTTGACCTGACCAAAAGCTAAAAAAGCCCATCATTATTAAAAGCTGTTCATTTCCAGATTGCCCCCCCCCCCAGAAAATGAGTGAGGATGATTGAGTACCACATTCCTGTGGCCAATGGTAGAAAACCGTATTGTTCACGTTTGAGAACTGACAGTATATCAGTGCAGGGGGTTGCTGAAAAGAAGAAAAAAGCTCATACACTACACACCAGTAATATGCAGGCCAGGGTTTTTTAATTTCTGCACCCACTTGACCCATGTTAATTAACCACCCGAACCGGACCTGACCCCTAAACCTTCAAATTAAGCCCAGGCCAGGAAACTGAGCTGTGTTGCTCTATTTCAGTTTTGGGCTATTTGCTCAGAATAATACACTGATTGCGAGGCATAGCTTCTTGAATGTTAGCCTAATAGCATCTCGGTCGAGGCTTGTAAATGAGAGGTCTATTTTTACGTGTCGCGATTAGTCCACATGTTGTGGGTGTGGACGTGGACTTGGATGAAGCGTGGGTAATTAAGGGCAGTGCCCTTCCTTACACCCTGTGGTTAGCTTAAGGAAAAAGCTCATAGTATGTGAGGCCTCAGCACTTTACCAAAGCCACTATTGCAAACTAATGATAAGCTGGGTGTGTGCCTGTTTATTTTTTGTTTTTTTGAGGAGGGGGGATGAAAATGGAATGTCTCTGTCAGTTATTGATAACTTCCTCAGGGTGCTGCTTTGTCACTTTTTAACGCGTTCAGCCAAACCTATGATATTTACCAGTGAGCATGCGTGAACCCACCTGGCCCGTGTATCACAACTACATGCTGCACTTAGAGATGCGGTGAAAGAAGGCTGAAAAAGAAACCTAGAAATTAAATTTGAACACACCCACTGCTTCTGCTACAGTAGTTTTTCTCTCCTGTTGTCAAGGAATAACAATGGTCCATTTAAAAGTACATGTGCCTACTGAAAGCCTACTGCTTTGCAAAACCAGTAGTTAAAGAGGGTTATGCACCAAGCCAGGGGATGGTCATCATTCTTCCAAGGTTAGTTCGCTGTTGGTTGATGGTTAGAGTACCCTTGGAGTTATTGCTGATCTAGTTCCTTTGTGAAACAATTCTTCATTTACTTCAGGAAACAAGGTCAAGAGAATGCTTGGACTTCAAGTGCTTTCTTTCCGTCAGTGCATTTAAAGAAGTCTTGATTAAGCCTCCACTTTATCGAGGACCTTGATAGTTACTCAGTCTGTGTCTGGAGTCTGTAGTTTTCGAGAAAGTGACAGGGATGCCTCTATCCATTAGTTGATATAAATTTTACATATTTAATTATGCATAATGCATGCAATGAGGAATAATCTGGTTTTGCTTCTCCTGTTCATTTTCGGCATTATTCATGGAGAACAGCATGAGGTTTTCCCTCAAGAGTCACTACATTCAATCTTGTCATTGACACGGCTTTCTGTAGCTAGCTTTGATGAGCTTTTAACAGCAACCAAAACAAACCAAAAGGAAACACCAGAGGGTTGACTACAGACAGTGGAAAAGTAAATAGACAATTGCCACTTTCTCAAACTCAGTCTCCCTTGTCGGTACTGTACTTTCATTTACACCTGTACACCAATTCTTGGGCTTGATTGGCAGCTAAATGTGAGGAGGCATGTCAAGGAGACTGACAGGTTACAAATAAAAAGCAGCAGGGTGAAGACATAATGACGTGTATTGACAGGAACCAGCCCACATAGGCTATGGAGCAGTCACAATCTGCACATATCCTAAACCAGCGACCAGTAAACTTTACTATGAAAAACAGACATTTTTGCCAACCCCCCACAAAAAAAAACTACCAAAAGAAGTCCAGTGCACTGCAAGGTAACTGCAAACATTCAGATGGTAACAGACTTTTTCATTTGTAAATCATACATCGGGACAGTCTTCTTATGATTTGAGAACCAAATTAAAAGTCCATTAGTAACTGCATGTTTACAATTACTCCCCAGGTGGTCTATGCAACCAAGAAAATCCTCCCCTCCAATCAAAAGGGTGCTCTCCTACCAGTTGAAAAAGTTGAGGTGTTTATGAATGCTCTTGCTGTTGTGATGCTCAGTATATAGGACGCACAACCCAAAGATTAGTGGATAGAACAAAATCAACATGTTATCATGAGTATCAGACAAAAAACCGGCCCAGCAAGTGAGCAGCTGCTTTGAACCTGCAGAGGATGCATTGCTATAAACACCCAAACCAATGGTGACGTGGCTATAGGCCAACACTTATTAGAAAGCCCATAGTGTGCAGAGAATTTCCGAATGACCGGTCAGACCTGGTTGTCTTTCATTTAGGAGGGTTGACGTCTGTCTATATTAGAACCTGACCCAGCTCTGTGCAGACCAAAGGAGTTTGTTTTTTTCACTCAGACTCTTCAGTTCCAGAATTTGTGTGTGTGTGTGTGTGTGCGTGTGCGTGTAAATGTCAAATGCTGTATTGGTACCGACTTTCGCACAGTGTTCAGTAGTGTCGGGGGCTGTAGAGGGTAGTAGAAAGTGATTAGTAGTCCATTTGGTCCACTAGACCATGGGGAAATCAAACTCAATAAAATCAAAGGTATCAACCCAATGATGGCACAATGTATGAACAAAGTTCCCCAGAAGCATGCAAAAACATGTCTGCATCTTGCAATCACAGCAACATTTGCGTTGTAGTGCGACTGATGATGTTTTTCTCCCCATTCTGTTTTGGGAAGAATCAGCCATAAAGTAAACATGGCTTCTGGCTGTGCCTCGTAGCCTCCCTAGCTGTGACAATGGGCCTTCTGACAGAAATGCCCAGTCTTGGCGGCTATGGGTCAATCTACAGATGATCCCACAGTGTGAGTTAAAGCTGGGGTCAGACTCTTTGTTGTTTAGTGTTTTTAATGGAGCTCCATATATTGGCGGTAAAACATTTGCGCAGCAGTATGTGTATCTCTGGTAGGAGGTTACATGAGCTCTTTAATATGGTAGCCCAACTCAGGGACATCGAGCTTTTCTATTCTGAAGCTGAATGATGACTTGAAGACTTGCTGCGAGCAGAGATGACGGACTCACTGACGGTGTTGGAACATTCAAGTTATGACCTAACATAATGGTCTACACTGTGCCCTATACATCCAACGTCTCTGTCTAAGCTTTTTTAAATGATGACAGATCTGACGTGATTTTCAGACAATGTCAACTTCAACAGTCCCTGGATGGAGTAGAAACAAGGCAGATGACAGAGCTTTAGTCCTTTTATCAGTGAGACACATAATTTGGATTTGGATTTACCATTGGGACTCTCACACCCACAACATGTTACTATATGAATTATACTTGACACTCCTCTCCATGCCATTCCTTTTTTTCAGATGGCACCCAGCCTAACCATCACAACTGGCAAAAAACAAACCAACAAAACATTTTTGAAAAATCATCCAGACACATTAATTTTATCCTTGAATGAGAGTGAATAAGGGTAAGCAAGCGATATCAGAGAATAATTATTACAATGACTTTACCCTGATCCTCCAAACAGCTACCTATTATCCTATTGGGAATTTGCACCCAGGCTGCCTTCTCCTGTCTACCACCACTAGCTGCTATTCACGCCCTCTATTCAAAAAGGCTTTCGGTATTCACGGAAGGTAGAGGCTTCATCTTCATCATGGAATAGTATGCTGTATGTGTTTTCCACCCAGCATGAAATCCAGTTTGAAAGTGAATTCATCACAGTGACGTCTTTACCCTGATTCTCTCAAAGCAGTCTCATTTCATCATCCAAGACCCTGCATTAAATCAGCTACCAGATAAAGTAAACCAAAATAAAACAAACTGCATGTACAGCTTAGGAGCATGGCTGCAATTGTGTCCATGCATACAGATCCATCCATGCACAAAGGCACATGCATATTAAAGGGATACTGAGTAGAATTACTTTGCTTGTGGCTTCCAAACACAACTTGAAAAGTTGGCTTCTTCCCTCTAAGGCAACAATATACGTAGCCCACCACTCTGCATCACTTTTCATCCCCATCCTTTCTTTTGATGCTCACCAATGGTAACAGGTCAATATCAAATTTACACAGGATTTGGAGCGAGCCCTGTCTGCTTGGCTTTTTGACCTGCTGTATTTTCCCTTTTGTAGATGCTTGGCCCACCATTATGCATCATTTCAGCTGCAATGACTGTTTTCTGCAAATTCAAAGAATCACAGCCTCACGAGCAGTGGTAACTTGCTGTAAGCCTTGACTGACCCTCACTGACAAAGGGTTTAAGTCAGAAATGTTCTGAACATTCAGAAAACAAAATAGATAATCGGATGAAATAATTCCTTTTCTGGATCCTACTGGAAATGCTTTATCATTCATCCATCCATCCATTGTCAACCACTTATCCAAAGTCGGGTTGTGGGGGAAGTGGAGCCTATCTCAGTTCTCGTTGGGCAAAAGGTGGGGATAAACCCTGGAAAGGTTGCTAGTTGCATAGGACAGAGCAGTTAAGGGAGTAGTGTCTTGCTCAAGGACACTTCAACACACTTCTCTCCAGGTGCGGGGATTGAACCTACAACCTTCCAATTGCCAGGCAACTGCTCTACCCACAGAGCCGTGCGACCGTGTTATCATTCATAAAGTGTGAAAATCTTTGCTGTAGTCGATGGAAATGTGATAGTGTTTGGAACTTTTTTGTGCCCAACCACACCTCATTTTAATGCCAATGTGTCTATGGACACAAAGATGTACGTGGGCACATTTGCTATTCAAACAACACCGGTGCTGGATGGGAAAACGACAACTGTGTTGGTCTGAAACTAGCAAATACTTGCTCTGTTCTCTGCAGCGGGTGTAAGCTAGGGCCCTGAAAGTCTAAAGGTGAGTTGAAAACAGGCAATAACAATGAATGGTTTCAATTATGCATCGTTTCCGCATTGTCGTTCCTCTCAATTTGTTCATCACCTTAATGTCATGAAATGATTCAATTACTGTGGGCAATTGCAGTTCACACAAAAAAGTCCGTTTGACAATTAAGGAGTGCTGTAATTATAGTGAGCAATGTTCTGCGGGTATTGCTGAAATGCAGTCTGACACAGAGTGCATGCTGGCAGAGGGAATGTAAGTGTACACGTCAATGCCCTCAATTGCTGTTAGAGTAATAGACTGGTGAATAAGAGTAGGGCACTCCCCAGTCATTCAGATGCAAATTGAATATATAGTAATAGCTATCGGTGAGGAATTCACTAGAGATCATGATCTGCAATTACCTGTCTGTAATGGGACCAATACCTAAACAGGGCCTGCTATCCGTCAGCAGACAGATCCGTAATTCAGTGTAATTTCCCACATGGTTCCCATGATCTTATTCTCAACCTGAGGAAATTAGAAATCGGATTGAGTGATACTGTCCTTGCTGTTTGAGATGGCATGATCATTGTGTGTGATTCAAAAAGAAATAAGTGAAATGGTGGCACCAATTGTTTGCACCAAAAACACTTCCTTCCCTTCATATCACATGGGATTGAGGGTGGGAGACACATAGGACAGGTTGACAGAGGGGCTGGCTGATCTCTCTAAAAAGGATATCACAATGAAAGTATTTGAAAATGGGGGCCACACCAGCTCAGTGATGGAGCTTGAGCATTGGGAAATGACATGGGAGGTTTGAACCCACTGCAGGGCATCAGGAAGGGCATCCGGCCTTTATCCCCCAAGCTCCATCTAAGTCTGTGTCTAACCCCACAACATGGGGACTAATCGTGACACCTAAAACAGACCTCCTCTCAATGTTAGTGTTTGAAAACATAGTGTAAGAAATTGCTTATAACTGTAACTGTAAATGGACTTGTTCTTATATTGCGCTTTTCTACTTTGACGACCACTCAAAGTGCTTTGCAATGAATGTATCACATTTACTGAGCTATGCATTGGGATAAGAATCCGGAATGCCTGAGTCTCAGGCATACCCTCTAGCCAACGTGGCACATAGTCTCAATTCGCATGTCTGTTTTCCAACTCCATTATTATCATGAAACCCATGACACACAACAAACACAGCTCTGATCACAGTGTCCATCTTGTTGCTGTTGTTGTATCGCATATAAAATGAGTCAAATGTTTTTATTCATACAAACCTGAAATTAGTACGCTAACTGCTGGCTCATACCACTTCTCTGTCCCTGGTGGTGAAATCAAGGAAAAAAACCTGAAGGCCTGCGGATCTCAGGGAATCTCCCCAGTGGAAAGTTCCTCTCACAAAATTCCTTAGAACTGTTTGGCCCAAAATTGGCTGTCATGGATGCACTGATGGGAGCTGTGACTACCTCAAAGCAAATAAAACATATCAATAATTCCAATTCGCTTCAGTAATTAGATGTCAAAATGGCTCACCCTACTCTCCCCACCCTCCCCCAAATGAGGGACATGTCTCCATTCACTCCTTCTTGCCCAAAATGCAAATGGGATCTCTGCCATGGTCAACATCAAACAGCCACCGAGATAAAGCCAGAGACGTGTGAATAGGAGGCGACACAAGCCGTTTAGGGTCCGTCTGCAGAAGTCAAAGGAGACCACAGTATCCCTGGATGATACAACAGCAGGGCACTTTGGTATCCTTACTGCTTCTGGTTCTACCTATTCTACACTGCTCACTGGGGTCATCAAGGTTCCAGGGTATGAAACTGGTTGAATCACTAGACGGTAAGCAGGGCTCTGATCTGGTTTTAGTTGATATGAGGTGAAAACAGCTCGTTTTAAAACTCTGCACAGTAACGTGTTCAGTACTATGTTGTAAGGCCCAGCCTCACTTGACAGATGATCCAGACAATAATGCCTCTGCTTAATGACCGTGGAATTTGAGTTTAATTATAAATATGTGATAGGCATGGACTCAAGTCAATTTAGTTCTCTACCTGTGCCCCCATCCACAGAGTTAGTTGTGTGTCAGGAAGGGCCTCTGAAATTTTGCTAGAGTATAATGTGGCTTTACAAAATCCCCTGTGGCCACCCCTGGGAAACGGTTAACACGCTGGAACAAGGAGAAGATCCGCTAGAACACAGACCTGCTTTGGTTCGGAGATAGGTCCTCTCTGTTGTAAAATTGAAGATTTATGTGAATGCTCAAGATTGATTCTGACAGTAAACCTACAAAGTGTTTTTCATTCTGAAAAGGAAAATCAACCCATGGCTTGGCCTGTTCTGGCAACATGAGAGCAGTGTACAACAGACATTACTTGTCCTACATAAAAGATGATCAGCAAGCCGCAGCTTCCGAACACTTGTAATAATCAGGGAGGCTCAGGGCGTGAAGTACCAACAATCAATGTGTTCAAAGCAGCTCTGGGGTTACTGCACATGGCACTCATTTTTAAATGAAGAGGGGAAAAAAATACTTCATGTTAGTCTTCATTAGTTTGGTTGATGGCTGCTCCGGTCAGTTTGCAGGTTTCTTGATGCATGCCAACCTTTTTTTTTTGCACCTTTTTCTGATAGGAAGTCACATGGAGATGACGGGCATGTGTGAAAACTCTATTCACATTTACATGTGAACAGAGGCTCTTGCTGCATGTATCTGATTTCCCTCCTGCGTGTAGTAAAGAATCACAAAGCGAACACATATTTCCACCACATCTTGGAGATGATGGAAATGAATTGCGCTCAGCATATGGCACATTTATAAACTCACTTCATGACATTAATCAGCGGCAGAGGGTAATGGCAGAGTCCTGGGAATGTTGTGTGAATGACAGGTTAATTTAGAGAGAGGAACAGCTTTTCTTCAAATGAATACGGATCTGCTTGCATCGGCTAATTAAAGGTGGCTGGTGTGTGGGGGGGACCTGGGAGAAGGTTCAGCCAACACTGGGTTGTACAGTATCTTGTTGCACAGTGATGCATGCCTTTGTGTGTGCATTAATGCATTTGCATGAGTGTGCGAATAAGAATGTACATGCCTGCTGAAGTTGGTAAAGTTGAGAGTTGCCTCAAGGGCTCCGTGTGTTTTTTAGAGCTGATACAAAGCAGCCGATTAGTTGCAGGTGAAGGAAAGCTGGCTGGCTCCAAGCATGTCAGCAATGACTATGCTGGAATTGGAGGGCCTTGTAATTATCTCAGTTTGAACCTCATCTTCCTTATGCAGTATCAGAGCAGGGTTGGCCATAGAAAACAGCTTCGCCCTCCGTCTCACAACATCTCTCTTGCATGACCTCCCTGCAGAATTACTTCTTAGAGTAATTCTTCTTTTCTATTAGCGTCTCATCTGGCCATACACATTGAATTTTCTCATTTTACATTTGTGTGCCAAGCAGAACTTCTGCTTGAATTGCAGAATAATCCAATCAGGGAAGAGTGCCATTGACCCAGGACTTCTGACCCCCTTTGAGGGTGAAATCTCATCAAAAATTAAAAAAGGAAACTCTACTGTCTCAGATAACATGGCTCCTTCTGTCTTGATGCATGCTCAATAATCCAGGTAGGGAAATCACAAAAAGAGGTGAATCTGTTCAACTGGATCAGACGTTTATTGAGAAATAAATGTTTATTTCTCAATAAACGTCTGATCCAGTTGAACAGATTCACCTCTTTTTGTGATGGATTTTTGTGATGGCTCCTTCTGCTTTCTTTCTACATCTTCTATTCTGCTCTGTGATATTAGCCAGTTTTTTGTTCCTGTTGCACCGTTTGAGCCAGAGTTCCTGGCTAAACTCTTGGGTGGAGACATCTTTGATAATACTAGACTGATTGGATATCTTATATTGCATTACACTGCACCATGACAAAAACCATCCTTTAAACGTGGCTGGTAATGTTTGGAATCATGCTGGTCTTGTTTTGAAACCTGCAGTATTTCACCAAAAATAACTTCACCAGAAAGTCATACTTGTTTATGTCAAATGAGTGTGTTCAGTTAATACCAGACTTGGCTACACACCCTCAAGGAATCCCTGTACAGTATGGTCATTGTAGAGATACCTTGCTCACGGCTTGGGTTTTGTCTCTCACTTTTCCTGCAGACCCAAAAAAGGTTTAGAGCCAGTCCTAATCTGTGTACAGTATGTGTGTGCATGCATGTATGGATGTGTGCATGTATGGTTGAGTTATTGCTTGAATATGACTAGAGGGTTAACGTGATGCAAGCTATCTAGATTTAGCCTGTTTAGTTAAGTTACATTTGCATGAATATCCAAATCGTATAGTTGGTCTATTTATTGCGTCGTGGCTCGGGAGGTGGGTCAGTCCCGGGTTCCTTCTGAGAGCTTGTCAGGGTGTCCCTGGGACGGACACTGCTCAAGCCCTTGGATGGAATGACGCCCTGTTCAGAGTGTTTCCCCTCCTTTTGCCTGATGAGCCCTGGGATAGGCTCCAGCATGACTCCACAACCCGACTTCGGATAAATGGTTGACAATGGATTGATGGAAGCTTTAAATACTATGTGCTCCAGCCTAGTAAACACCTCAGCTGCACATGCATTCTCATGGTCAGTGCATGTGATCCACCCATGCAGTATGTTTAGTTGCTAATGTAAAATTTGGTGTTTGTGGAATTGGTTGTACAAGTAACAGTGTTCCTACAAGTTTAATACTGTTGGTATCATAATATTTTCATTCATATAACCTATGCATGAGGTCAATACAATTGCTGCATAACAAAACAAACAGAAGATAATTGGCACTCAGTGTCTATGACCGTAGAGGTACGTGTCTTAACAATCTAATAACATTGTGATATACCAAAAACCTTGATATCTGTCACAATGACCATGGCATAAAATGTACATACCCTCCCATCCCTACTATTAGTTTTAGTGGTATTAGTAGTACGAGGATCTCTGGTCGAAGTGCTTCCTCCTGTGTTATTTGGATTTGTCGGGTCAGAGTGCTTTTCACAGAACCTGTTAAGGCCATAAAATCTTATCTTGTAAAGGAATCTGTATGTAGTCTATGCAGGTAATTTTATGGATCATATCAGTCCAGACATTGCCAATAGTTACCTTTTTATGTCTCATCAACAAGGCAAAGGAATTACCTAGGGAGGTCTAGGGTAATTCCCACAGCCGCCATTGTGAAGGTGCATGATCTTATTCTTATTTTGCTTTTTTTATTTCTTACATGGTATCAAGTACAACTAAGAGCTTTGTGACACAAAACTAGTGCATCCCAAACATTCTAGAAAACGTTCAACGTGACTTGTAGTTCTATATATTCCTTATGAGGGTGAATGAAAAATGCACCAGCAGGTACCACTCAAATGTACGTACGTAAGGCTATATCTGTATGGCTAAACACAGAATGTGCTCTAGAAAACACTCAAAAACAACAAGCTTGAGTTCAGTAGTCAAAGAAGAATAGTTGACTACAGAATAGTTGAAACTTGTTATTTCCCCTTCTGCTTGCTTCTACAGCCCACAGTGTGGACTGGAAGAGGTTCTGCTGCTGTAAAGCATTGTGTATAGTTGTTAAATCACATTCCGCTTGTGAAAAATTATTTAATGGGTTGTTTACGAGTAGCTGCATGGAGCCACGTGGTCTGTGCTGCGGTGAAGCAAGTGTCTTTTATTGTTAATTCACATTATGCTTATGAAACATTATGCAAATAATCCTGTGATGGTGGAATATTAATGAGATGTAATATTTGACTCCTCGTGAGAAGGATGCAAAGCACGAGGGAAAACACTAATTAGAACGTTATGGTTTAATGGCTTGCTCAGCCCCCCCACAGAGCTCGTTACTCTTATCTACCACTCCTCTTGCACAGTATGTACATTTTTTTGGCTTTGACCACAGTGCAGACAGAATTGTAGTGTGTTTGAACTGTAGGTGGTCCTGAGCGTTGTCTTCATGTGGTCGCTTTTGCCAATTTGTTTCCGCATTTCACTTGTCAATCCATTTTTCAGCAACTCTCTTGTACTGTCAAAACCAACTTATCAGGTGAAGCCCTCTGTTTACTCCCCGGTAAAGTTAAGGGCATTTTGATCGTGAACATAAC
>OMLC01067718.1:10648-21548 GCA_900302585.1 Regalecus glesne | reverse complement strand
CCCCCCCCGGCATTGATTTTGTATCCATGGATACGGTGAACGTTCCTGCGTCTCTTGGACGGTTGTAGATCAGGGTGGCGAGGCCGCAGGCCGGGCAGACTCAGCTCGCCAGCCAGACGTGATCCATCAAGGGAAACAGAGAAGAGCATCGAGGTGACGTGCCAACGGTAGAAAGGGAGACAGTGGGAGAAAACATAAAATACAGGACAGAGGATGACCGAGCACCGAGCCACGCAGTGAAGAGAGACTTTTACATTCACTCATCTGGCAGATGCTGGAACCCAAAGCCTTTTGCAAACATGTCTGCCACCGGTGAACAAATCTGGGTGCTACCAGGTGCAGTCACGGAGCGCGTCATGGTGATCACATATTCAAAGCGGAGCAGTAAAGCACTGGTACAGACCGTGTACAGATTAAGGTGAGGCTGGAAGAGGAAAGTTCTTCAGCGTGTCTAGAATAAAGTGGGGCAGTAAGCATGATAAGGATGATAAACCTGTGGGAGAACCGCTGAATGTAGAGATGAGGATTAGGGGAGGCAGGAGAAGGTGAGCTGATTGATGGAGGAGGAGCTGTGGAGAGGAGGAGGAGGAGGAGGAGGCAGAGCCACTGCAGCACAGGCGTTGTTGACGGTGTCGGTGGGGGGGGTCGCCTGTGGAGAGCGAGGCCTCCTATGTGGGTCACCTCCCGCGCCACCCCGTCTCCAGTCCTGATACAGACTAGCCCCCACCCTTGGCTTCCTATCCTGTCTCCTTAAAGGGGAATTCCTGTTGTTCTCAGTCAGGGTCTTATTCTTATAGTTTCTGCCAACATGCACATCGGTTACATTACACACACCAGAATCCTTCTGTAGATTCTGGACAGGGGGAGCATGGCTGGACTCAGCTTTACAAATGTCTGATGGGACAAGTGAACAGGAGTCTTAAAGCTGTCCTTTAACAACCCCCCCCCAGGTGTCACAGTCAGACTGTGTCCATGATGGTCCTTCATCTTTGACTTCTCTATGGTGCTGGGCTGGCTAGTGTACGGATGGTTACTGGCACCTGTGGTGAGTACAGGAGGCTCATTCCTGCAGGTTGAACCAGGAAGTAGATCTGAATAACAAGGCCATCCTCCATTGGACATTTCAGGTCCTGACTTTTAACTTTCATTTTGGTTTTCACCTCCCAACATGTCATCCACAATATGTTGTCACATGATCAAGAACAAGGTATTCAGTCCATCCATCGTCAAATGATCATCCAAACTCGGTTCGCGGGGTCATGCTGGAGCCTATCCCGGTGCTCTTGGGTGAAAGGCAGGGAAACACCCTGGACCGGTCACCACTCCATCTCAGGGTTTGACCAGTTAGGTACTCAGTCAAACAAATATTTGATTTTCTCAAAACTGATCAGCCTAAATCTGTTGGTGCAGAATCTGAACATCATCTGTCGCCCCTGCAGTCAGCCTTTACTAAAGACTCCAGACTGTCTGTGGTTTCCAAACTTCTCTGGAGTTCATCATCACATCCCTGCTTGTGTCTCTGGGCTCGTCTCCAGCCGACGGTGGACGACTGATGCGTGTCAGATGGGTGTAATAATGATGCTGAGTGGCTTCCTGTGGCTTCGTATTAGATCCACTGTCAGCATCCTACAGAGATTGCCATGTCACCCCAGGCGCCAAGGATTACAGTGGTTAAGGCCACATCCAGCTGCCAGTGACTCTCCCACACGGCCTAATGAGGCAGAGCACCCAGATAGTTATCTGGCTGCTGTTTGGTCTTGTTCCAAGTTGCCAAAATGGAGCTTTAGCCAGTGATAAGCGTGACAAGTGCCTCCGAGTGGGAGTGTGGTGGGTCTCATTCATGTGTATTTCTGACTGTGAGATTTTTGTCTACTGCTGTGCGTATGAAGAGGTCTGTTTTATGTCACCATCAGTCCCCACGTTGTGGGGGAGGACACAAACTTGGATGGAGGTTGGGGGATTAAGGCCGGATGCCCTTCCTGACGCCCCGCAGTGGGATGGAACCCAGTGCCCCTAGCTCGTCAGCTCCCAGAGAGAGTGCTCTATCCTGCCGACATGCATGTAGCCTATTTGCATGTGAATTTGATGGCTGAGTACATGACAAAGGAGGAGGTGTTTTGATTGGTGTGCGGTGTCAAAACGAGTTCACTAGTAAAAATAGACTCTCTCTGCACAAACCCTTACACATGGGTGCACCGGCAAAAACACACACACACACACAAATGTACATCCAGGCACCGTTTCCCTCCCTTGGATGTTTTAGATGGTAAATAATGTAGCATCAGCGAGAGGAAGTTAGCAACAACTCCAACATGACCTTTCATCGAGTGTGTGTGTGTGTGTGTGGCTGCGTGCGACCTGCAGCCCCTGTATTTAAAAAGGAAAGATTAACTGGGTCTGACCTGACAGGAAGTACAGAAGCTGCCTGAGACCAACTGCTGGAGCTTCCTGCTCTGTTCCAGTCCACCTCCCAGCAGCTCGTCCAGGTGCTGCGGTGTGGAGACGTGACCCGTGTGAGGCTGGCCATGCTTTAAGGGCTCGAAACACGAGCTGCAACTGTCATTTTTCAAAAAGCATGTGTGTGGAAGTGGGAAGGAGGGGCAGCATGGCTCAGGAGGAGAGTCGGTCTTCCTGTGGTCAGGAGATCGGTAGTTTGATCCCTGTCTTTGAGCAGGAGACTGAACCTTGACTGCTTGGGCCCTGTGATGGAATGGTTACCTGCCCAGTGTGTTTCCCCACCTTTCACCTGGTGGGTGCTGGGGCAGGATCCTGTGAGAGGATCTGACAGGTGAGGCCTAGAGGAGGGTGCAAGATAGAAACAGAAAATAATTAAAATGTCCTTCAGCAGACGTCTTTATCCAAGACGACGTACATCTGACAGCTAATCCAACACCAGCGAGGCTGTGGGTAGCAGAGAACAACATGAGCAAGCACCATAAAGTTAAGGCCGAGTCAGATAGGACACACCTGCCAACAACCAATGCACAGTGTGAATGGACACATGCAACTGTTCTTTTCTTCAGTCCATCAAATAGAAAGGTGTTCATGAAAGTACAGGAATAACACTGACAAATGAAATTAACTTGTTGACTGATGCTGAAATGATTGATTTGTTAGCTGAGAGGTCCATTTTACATGTCACCATAACGCCCCATGTTGTGGGGCTGGATATGAGCTTAGATGGAGCTTGGAGGATTAAGGCCGGATGCTCCTCCTGACACACTGTGGTGGGTTCGAACCCGGAGCCTCTGGCTTGTCAGTTGCAGAAGCGTGAGCTCCACCACTGGGTGATCGACCGTAAACCAATTGATTACAATTTGAAGTCAGTTAATCATTCGAGTCATTCATCAAGTAAAATACCAAACATTTGTTGGTTGGAGTTTGTTAAATGCCAAGGTTAGCTCAGCTTCCTCTGATTTATATCGTCATGAAGAGAATACTTGAGTTTTCGTTGGCTGGTGGTCAGACTAATAGTTATTTTAAAACATCACTTTGGACTCTGGAAGCTTGAGGGAGGAATTCCACCGCGTGTGAGTTCGGCTTGAATAAATGCTGCGTAACGAATAAATTGATGATGAAAACAATGGTTAGTGCTGGCCCTGCTGCTGATGGAGAAGATGGAGTCCAGTTGGGGTTTGCTGTGACCCATCTAAAGAACACATATATGTGGGAGGGCGGAGGGGAGGTGGAGGCCCTGCAGAATAAAGGGCTAGTCTGGTCTCCTGTCTCCTCTGATCAGAGTTATAAACAGAGATGGGATGGGGCCGGGGGGGGAGAGAGAGAGAGAGAGATCAAAACCACATGAGAGCAGGCACAACAGAGAAGAAGCCACTCTATCTGCTCATTGTGTTCTTCCAACATGTGTTCTCTGCATTTAACCCATCCTACCTTAGAGGAGCAGAGAGAGAGGTGTCTTGCTCAAGGACACTTCAACATGCTTTTTTAAAGAGCCAGGGATCGAACTTGCAACCTTCCGATTACTGGCCGACCTGCTCTACCTCGTGAGCCGTACTGCCCTCATGGTGGCTGTTTCAGCAGATGGGGAAACTCAGATTCTTTGGTGGTCTGGGAGGCCGGTAGTCAGTGTCTCTGTCTCCACAGCCTCAGTCAAGTTTGACAGGAGTAGAGTGAAGACACTCATTCAAACCTCAGGGCCTGCTTAACAAATGCAGACTCAGGTCATGCCAGCTGTATCTACAGTATGTCTGACACACTGGTAGCTTGTAAGGATTCCTGGCCTCTTCATAAGATGGTGATGGAGGCAGACAGAGGAATGGTTCCACTAGTAACTCTAGTCATAAGGTGGGGCCTGTTTAGATGCCTGGGATAGAATCCAGTGTCTCTAGACCCTGGAGATGTGACCCACGATGAGCAGAATCAGTCTGTTGTCGCTCTGGGTGTCTGGTCACACCTATTCCACTGTGTGAAAAGTCACACGGTGTCTTCATCTCGCTGCCTGTAATGTAGCATGGTAACCGAGGGAAAAGAGAAAGAGGGGAACATTTGAGGCTGCTCTCTCCACCCCGTTCTCCACCGTCAGCTCTGATCAGACGCTCTCGCATCAGGACCGGTTCACATCAGGAAATCTGAGAAAATGACACTCACGTATATCAGCTCATCATATTTTAACACTTGCAATTAGCCTGTTTTAATTAAGCTGATTTATAAAGCATTTGACGCACATCAGCCAAACCACATCACCATCATTTTGAACCTATGAACAGGACTACAACAGAGTTGTTTTATGAGCCACACAACCAAGGCCAGTGGAAGGTGTCCTCTGCATTTAACCCATCCTATTGTACAGGAGCAGAGGCTGCATGGCACTCGGGTAGCAGTTAGGAGTTCCGTGTCTTTCTCAAGGACACTTCAACACGGTTTCTAGAGGAACCGGGGCTTGATCTACCCATCTTCCGACTAACAGATGACTGCCCTACCCTCTGAGCTATGCCATCCCTAATAAAGTGTTTTCACTTGTGAGAGCAGAAGACGACAGAAAGGGTGGGGGGCTGTGATGTACAGTATGAGTCATGTCCTCGAGGCTTGGTTTTATTTGTGTGCCGAGATTTCTGACTCCACAAAGGCGATAAACCCCTCCCGCCTCATATCCTTTCAAGATCCTGGGGTTTCTTTCCTCAGCTTGTACATTATGTGTTCATCTGCAACACACTGCGGTAGTTCATTAACTCCTCTCGCGGCGGGAGGTTCTTGCTCATCCTTCCAGGGGATCTCAATGGACCCATTGGCCGTGACAATACATCCGAGTTTGCTGCAGCCAAGGGGGTGCTAATCTCGCAACCCCTTAGAATGTCCCTTAATTCATATGTCCGAGGCCTAAAATGACGTTCCTCAACTAAAATGGCTGGGGTGCTTGGACGCTCAAGATTGTATTTGCCTCTCTGTGCTCTCTCCAGAAAGATGATCCTTGGTAGTTTGCTCACGAGCTGTCAGATTTACATGAAGCTTCTTCTTCCTCTATACACGTGTCAGCTCCCCGCAGGAGGAAAAGATCAGACTGATATAAAAAAGACGCTGACATCTGCTTTGCATCAACTGTTTCCATGGTAACAGCTGCTCATTTCATTGTTGTCACTCTCTCTCTCTTTCCATCAGCTCCGTCACTGACCCGAATGCAGTAGGCTAAAGGCCAGAGGAAAGTCAATAAACACGCAAAGAAGAGCAGACGTGGTGTCCAGTCCGAGCTCCTCCACACCCTACATTGAATCCCTTCTTTTTAACAACATTGTCATCCCTGACGTGTCTCCAGCATGTCAGGGAAGGAGCGCAGCCCCCGCCATCGACCATGGTCGGTCTATGGGGCCAACACCTTCGATCTCTCAGCTGAGATGATGGGGCTGACCCTCGCAGGTATGGAAGTAAACCGGCTATACAGCCATATCCTGTTTATTGAGCTGGCGTAAAAATGCCAGGGCTGTAAAACATATTTTCTCCTGTCGATCTGCCGTCTTGTAGGGAACAGTCAGGATCCAGATGAGCCTGTGCTGGAGTTCAGTCTGGGTAATTCAAGAAATCCACTCTCGTTCACATGCACACCTATTTTGGTTCCTTTTATACTTGTCAAAAGATGCGGGGACAAAACTCAACGGACTTGTTAACTCTTTATATCTGGTATGCAGCCTGCAGTGAGCTGGTGACTCCGGCGTTGGACCGTAAACCGACCAGCTTCATGGCGGTCAGCTGCACTACGCCGCCCCAGGCCTTCTGGACCAAACACGCTCAGACAGAAATCATCGAGGTATAAAAGCGGCAGATAAAAATGACTCCACTTACCATTTACAAAACAAACACCGAGGCACCATTTGCTCTGTAGACAGACAGACAGCCATGATCTTCTGTTGAGGACATCACAGGTTTTGTGACATGTAGGGGTTATACTTCCTTCTTTCTCTCTATTCCAGCTCTCGGAGGGCAGATTAGAACCGCTGGAAAATATTCAAGAATAGAATCAACTGTTAAATGACAAACATCCTGAATCATCATACTGAGCAAGCAGCTGTTGAAGAACCATCTCTCTGTGCTCACTTATGTAGTTTGCTATTCTCCCTCTGTCTGTCTCTCCCCATCTCTCTCCAGGGTACCAGTAACCCTATATACCTGAGCAGCATAGCATTTTTCCAGGACTCTCTCATCACTCAGCAGACTCAGGTCAAACTGTCTGTGTACGATGTGAAGGACCGCTCACAGGGCACGGTACGAAACTAACGGAAAATCCTTTCCACCTAAGTCCCCATGATAAAAAGTCCCGTTTTTAGCATGTCATGATCATTCCCCACATAGTGGGGATAGACGTGGACTTAGATGGAGCTAAGGAGATTAAGGCGAGATGCCCTTCCGGATTCCCCACGGTGGATTAGAACCTGGTGCTTCTGGTTCGTCAGTTCCCAAAGCAAGAACGCTAACCACTGAGCTACCACAGGCCCCTCAAAGATGCTATTTAAGAGACAGTTCTACACACAAACAAACAAACAAACAGGATTTGTATTCCGGCCGTTTTCCCCGCTAGCGCGGGGAAAACGTTAGTCGCCTCTTACGACACGCAGGGATACGGTGGATGAATTCTGACCCCCATCCACAGAGGGTTATTTAAGAGACAGTTCTGTTAAATTAATTTATATTCCGGTCATGGAGAGACAATAATGTGAGGCTAGACTTTTTGAGAAAATAATTTGTGATTTGTTTGCTTCCCCCGTATGTATAAAGGCTTGAAATCTGAAAACGTATACCCAATCAAGCCTCGAGTCTACAGGAATCTGATGATGTATCTATGTGTGAGCAGCGCTGGCTCACACTGAACTCCTCTAGTTGCTTAGAAAGGGATTAAATCTGGACTCTGTTGCTCAGACTTGAGGTCGATGGGTGGTTAAAGGTAAAAGAATGAGAAATGCTCACATTTCCAGATTTGATAGTCAATCAGAGCAAAAGGCCTACCATCAAAAACAAGATCTCCCAGCCAGCAGGGTCAAAAGGGCAAAGACGTCCAATCCCAATAAGGCGGCACCGTTCTACAAAGCTCCTGGCAGGGAATTTTTTAAAAAGAAGCTGAATTTACTCATGTGGGGGAAATCCTTTGTTTTTAAGTCCTCCATATTTAAATCCTCTCTCTCTGGCTGTGTATGTAACAGATGTATATGCTGGGTTCGGCCATGTTCTCTGTGAAGGAGCTCCTACAGGACAAGATCCACAGACTGCACCTGACTCTCAGGTGAATAACAGACCGACACCACACATGGCGCCACCATGCGACTGAATTCTGGATGGGCTTGAGTCCCATTTTTAACCTGCTGGTATTTGAATGATCAAACTCACCACATGTTGATGTGTGTCAGGTCAGCGGAAAATGAGCGCATAGGGAACGTCACCATCATCGCCTGGCAAATCGAGGAGAAGCGGGAACAGAGAGCTCCTGTGGCGAGACTGCAGAGAGGAGACACGGTTAATGGACGGGTGAGTGGGAACCACCGTATTATAATGTTACATGGTCATGTAACAGATGCTTTTATCCAGAGTGACATACATTCAAGTCAGTGCAACACAAGTGAGGATCTAGTCTGGAGTGAACCGTTTGAGTAACTGGCCCAAAGCTCAGCTCGACTCCAACAGGACGTAGGTGCTACTAGGCAGTGCCCAGAGGATATTCACATAGTGAATAGACACAGAACCTCCCTTTTTCCCTAAGTCCATCAAGTCAAGATCAAACGCTGAGGTGTTGAATGGGGATGCATCTGCTCTAATCGCTGCATGTGTGTGTGTGTATATTTGTCAGATGGTGCTTCCTGTGGATGAAAGCCTGACGGAGTCCACAGACATCAGGTCGAAGTCTGCGTCTCTGTGTAAAGATCTCCTGTTGAAGTCTGGTGAGTATGTCTGAGATACGACCCGCCCCCCCCGATGAGGATCGTAAACTTTAATGTAGTTTGACTGAAAATCCACTGCCTGGCTAGCTAACTGGTTAGCGGGTTTATAATTAGCCGTGGAGATTTGTGTCCATGTTAACAAGTTGGTATGTGTTGGTTGGTTTCTGTGGTCAGTGTTTGGAGGTGTCATATCGCGGATGTATCGTTTTCCCACCACGGACGGGAACCATCTTCGTATCCTGGAGCAGATGGCCGAGAGCGTCCTCTCCCTCCACATTCCAAGACAGTTTGTCAAACTACTGCTGGAGGAAGATGCTGTCAGGTAATGTGCATTCATCTGTGTGCATGCGGTAGTGTTTGTGTATGCACGCATGTTATTCTGCATGAGAAATTTTTTAAACTTACACAGAAAAATTGAGGTGTGGTCTAACCTGGTTTCCTCCCACCATCATAAAGACATGCATGTCAGGGTTAATACTCCTGTCTGTGCCCCTGCTCACTGCTCATATACAAAGGGATGAGCTAAATGAAGAGAACACATTTTCTTGTTAAGCAATGACAAAGGAATAAAGCTTCTTCTTCCAATAAATTCCTTCAAAAGTCTTTGTGACAAATATTATGAGCCTGGACAGATATGGACGTAAACTGCAACTTCACTGGTTAGTAGAGGCAAACAAACATGAGGTGTTTTTTTTTTTACTCCCACAATTGTTAATCGTTGCAGGTCACTTGTGAATTGTAAGCTAATGATGCTTATCTTATTAGGGGGATCCGTATAAGGATGCTCGCTTAATGCCCATAACTGTCATGTATTTGTGTGGTGTGCAGGGTATGTGAGTTAGAAGAGCTGGGAGAGCTCTCACCATGTTGGGAGAACTTGAGGAGAGACATCATCACTCAGTACCAGACCATCATCCTCACCTACCAGGAGACCATCAGCAACCTGCACGAATACAAGGGTCTGAAATCACATACACAGACAAAATACAAATAGCAGCAAAAAGGAGTTAATATTTGTGTGTTCCATTGTAAAACGAATTCTAAGTATGAAAACAAACATTACAACACGAGGGAAAAATGGCTTTCAAATCAATATTGTTCAAATGACAGTCAAGATGGTGTCTCCTCTGTGACCCCTCTCTTATTCAGAGATCCCCCTCTCTCTCTCTCTCTCTCTCTCTCTCTCTCAGGTCCCTCATTCAAGTCGAGCACCTTGAAAGCAGAGAAGAAGTTGGAATTCATCCCAACTAACCTGCATATTCAGCGAATGAAGGTTCAAGGACAGTCTGGCTATGGTAGGTGCACACTTACAAGGCCCATCTTTCAGTATCACCAGCACATTTCACTCATATCAGCACAACACATTTTGGTTTTGCTGCATCATGGTTTCGTTTTCCCTCTCTCAGACCGGACGTATGACGTTGTGACTATTGGTGCACCGGCAGCCCACCATCAAGGCTTTAAGGGCTGCGGCCTGCGGAGATCACTGCACAAGCTGGAGGAGGCTAGGAGACAGTGAGTCTGAAACAAACACGTAGGGGGATTTGTTAAGGAGCTTCATGGGGATGTTTGACCTCACAGATATTTCACTGGTGTTAAAACCTGTTCTGTTTTTATTTCTTGCCTACCTTGTCTTGATCAGCGCATATGAGGAGGAAAGGTGAGATCAGGTGTACCCTAAAACAAGGCATTGGCCCGTCTTGTGACTGCTGACCCCTGCTCTTCTATTTTAGCTCAAACATATTTTCCTTCTTCATGTCAGTGTCTCAACTACATACACACACAGACTCTCTCTCTCCATGCAGCAGTGGTTCTGGCCTAAAACATGCAGCGTTCCAGCCTCAGGACGTGGTGAAGGCCAAAGAGCTGATCGGTCAGGTTAACACTCTGAAGACTCAGGTGTGCTACTACACAGAGCGCCTGTCACGAGCCGCAAAAGAGCGCTCGGCCAATGCCCTGGAGAGGACCCTGACCATCCTCACAGAGAAGGTGGGGCTCCATTACTACTCAGTTTTACTTAAAGAATTAGATGAGAAGGTTTGTCGAAGAGCCCTTGAGCAAGACGTTGAACCCCTAACAGCTCAAGCCCTGTGATGGAGTGGTGACCTGTCCAGGGTGTTTCACCCTGGACAGGTCATCCCGGCGTTTCACCTAGTGAGTGCTGGGATAGGCTCCAGCATGACTGCATGATCTGGCTTTAGATAAGTGGTTGATGATGGATGGATGGATGGATGGATGCATGGAATCCTAAAGACTTCAATCTGCCCCATACAAATGTTTGAACTGCTTTCTGCTGTCTATCAGCTTTACTATCGTTCATGTACATGGACTGACGTGACCATCTCAAGGGTTTCTCTTTCTCTGTCATTTCTCTCCCATGGTTGACCTCCAGACTCGTCAGCTGGTGATGGTGTGTGACTCCAAGCTGCTGGCTTCAGCCATCTTGGCCCTGGCAGCCGCCCGCCCAGAGTTCACCCGGCAGAGAACCCCATCACCCTCCCCATCATCCCTCTCGCCCTCCTCCC
>OMLC01067718.1:0-10491 GCA_900302585.1 Regalecus glesne | reverse complement strand
CTGCAAGCCGACTGGCATGAGGAGGAGTGGGTAAGGCTGGGGTTTGTTTTTTCACCGCAGTCTCAAAATCTGATGTCACACCTGTGAGCGTTGTGAGCAGTGTTTGTGGTACCTGTGTCCTGTCTTGCGTGCAGGAGAAGGTCTGGCTGAATGTGGATAAGAGTCTGGAGTGTGTGATCCAGAGAGTGGACAGACTGCTCCAGCGAGACCAACTGAAGAGCGACAGCAGCTCTGAGGATGTCTTCCTCCTCACCGACGAGGACCCTAACACCACGAAGAAAAGTACAGTTGGTTTTTTGTAATGGAA
Organism: Regalecus glesne; assembly: GCA_900302585.1. Taxonomy (NCBI): domain Eukaryota; kingdom Metazoa; phylum Chordata; class Actinopteri; order Lampriformes; family Regalecidae; genus Regalecus; species Regalecus glesne. Next base: position 10,184 of record OMLC01067718.1, on the reverse strand, counting down.
TAATCCTAACCCATCTAAACTACATCCATCCTTCATCAACTGCTTATCCTAAGTCAGGTCATGGAGGTATCAGTTCCAGCAGGGACCCCATACCTCTTTCTCCTGGCCACATCCACCACCACTGACTGGGGGTCCTGAGGTGGTCCCAGGCCAGTGTTGAGATATAATCCCTCCACCTGGTCCTCAGTCCCCCCCGTGGCCTCTTCCCAGCTGGGGGGAGGCCACCTGGTCTCCTGTCTAGTGAGGAGACCAGGTGGCATCCTGAAAAGATGCTGAACCTCCTCAACTGGCTCCTCTCTGTCTGAAGGAGCACTGGCTCTACTTTTTCCACACCCAACACTCAGACCAGCAAGTCCTTTAATCTCTATTTATAAGTGTTATCTGCCAAATACAGATTCACTGGCCCATCCTTCAGTTTATGAACATCCACATTCACAGCACATGTGTAGGGAACAGCTGCAGGGATGAAAAACGTCTCAAGCAAATGTTGTTAGAACACATTTAAGAGGCATTTAAAATGAGAGAATCTCCTCATATCAAATCTCATGAGTTGACTTTTACATGCAAGCCTATGGTAGCTTAGTGGTAAGGCATGTGTATAAGGACATGACAAGTTAGGCATTGTGAGTTCGATCCCACCACGGGATGTCAGGAGGGGCAACTGTCCATAATCCCCCATACTCCATCTTGGTCTATGTCCACTCCAAAACATATCATAAAAAGGAGAGACTAAATCATCATCTTCTATCATCAATCTTCATCCACCAGATTCCAGCCTTTGCACCTTTTGGCCAGACCTGTAGCTTCATCCTCACAACCGTGACACCCTCCTCCATTCTCTGACATGCTTAAATAATACCCAAGTCATAATCAAAACACATATACTGACCTACTAGCATGGAAACGTTAAGCTGACCAGAGTCTGTCTATGCCTGCCCTTAAGATGAAATATCTTCCACTTTTCTCAACTCCAGCTCGCAGCCCAGAGAAAGAAAAGACCTCCCCAGGTAAGAGAACGAGACGGCCCATAATACAGACCGTCTCTTCCTCCATCCTCAGCCTTCCATTGTGAATCCAAAAAAACTCATGTGTACTCCATTACAGAATGTTACAAGATAATCATGAAATAAAACCTAAATAACAAGGATGGAGATATTCTATTGTTCAGAATAGAATAGATGCCTTATGCTCCACCTGTTTCTGTGAGAGATTTGTATCATTTTCTCGTTTTGACATGGCTTTCCTCCCACCATCCAAATGCATGCATGCATGAAGACTCAAGATGTCCATTGGTGTGAAGTGTTTGTGCCTGTGCACGGTCTCTGTAATGGACTAGTCAGCTGTCCACGGTGTCCCCCTAAATGTCTGCTGAGATAGACTCCAGCTTTTCATAACTCTGATTTAGATTAGGTGGGTATAGACCCATTTAGAGACAGGGTGAGAGGGTCAGTCATCATGAAGGACTCAGAGTAGAGCCTCTGCTCCTCTACCTAGAGAGGAGCCAGTGGAGGAGGTTCAGCATCTAGTCAGGAGGCCACCTGGTCTCCTCCCTAGTGAGGTGTTCCAGACACGTCCAGCTGGGAGGAGGCCACGGGGTAGACTGAGGACCAGGTGGAGGGATTATATCTCCACCCTGGCCTGGGACCACCTCAGGACCCCCAGTCAGAGCTGGTGGATGTGGGCAGGGTGAGGGAAAATTGGGGTCCGCTGATACCTCTGTGACCTTACTTTAGATAAGTGGTTGATGGTAGATGGATGGATGGATATATTTCTGAATATTGACAACAGGCAACATCAGTAACTGCCATTAAATGCACAGCTAGTCCAATTTGGAAATAGGAACTTAGATTAAAAAGCCACATCATGTCAAAATACTGTGCCGTTGTGAGGTCAAATCAGTCATGTTAATCCACTTAATGGCTTTCACACTCTAATCTATCACCATGTTAAGATACTACAGAAGCTCTTCAAGTGGCCTGATTGGCTGATGCACATACGATGGCCAACCCTAATAAAACGCACTTGCAGCCGAAAGTCAAAACAGCAAAACGCCCAACCATCTAGCATGTGTTCTGCAGTTCTACCACCATATGGACATAAGAGAAGCAGTGTTTCATCTCCCTTCTGGTCACCACTCACCTCCTCTTTGAAGCCAAGACGATACTACCCCTGTATAGACTCATCAGAGGAAGCATCCTGCTCCATACATGCACAACGGGTCACATCATATTTTCCTTCATTCACATAATCATGTATGTATGAATAACATGCTCGATGCCTGCAGTTTGAACGGGCCACTATTAATACCCAGTCCTGAAGACGTGCCCTCACAGTCACTAAAACACATATCCTCCGATCTATCTGTTTGCACCACTTGTACAGTAAGAGCTTACAGGACTGTCTTTCTCTTTCTCTCGTTCATTCATACATTTCATCTGTTCGCTTGTCACCTCTCCACACATTCACTTTTCTTTCGCCTCCTCTTTCCATTTCTGCTCCCCTCTCTCCCAGCAGGAAGTCAAAGTAATATGTGCCGCAGCACCTGCCACCTATTTCCTCCATCCAACTTGAAGTCGGGAGCCAATGATTGGCCTCGGCTCCCTGGTTATTTTTTCCACCCCACTAATTCACCTCAGGGTAAATATTCCCATCGAGTACCTGGGGACTGGCAGTAAAGTCACCAGGGGTCTTATCTCACAAGCAATATGCAGCCAAATTAAAAGATGGAAAATTAATGAGGTAGCGCCATTAGAATAAATATCACATTTTTCAGCCATATGAAATAATTATAAGGTTGAATTCCTCAGCCGAAAATGTGTTAAATCGAGTTGTAAAACAGTGCAGCTCAGTGGATAGAGCAGTCGTCTGGAAATCAGAAGGTAGCAGGTTTGATCCCCGGTCCTGCAGAGGGCATGTCGAGGTGTCCTTGAGCAAGACACTGCTCCCTGAGCACCACATGTTGGCAGCTCACTGCTCCAATACAATAGGATGGGTTAAAATACGGAGAAATCCAAATTTCCCCTTGTGGGACTGATAAGGGAATCCTTTGGACGAGCTTCGGTGAACCCTCGGTTTTTGGGTCCTCAACAAATATGTTTGCTTCTCAATTTTGTATATTTCTAAAATAATTCCATACCAATCATCCACCGTGGTGGTAATGGAGTCATCCATCTTTTAGTAATTGCTTTTTTACTTACCAGCAAGAGAATCTCCATCTGCTTTATAACACTTCTGCATTCCAAAAAAATCAACATGACCCAAGGAAAGGGCAAAAAAAGACAAGTGTGTTTGAGTATGACACACCGAGTCCAAAATTGACTGAGCCACCTCCCAAAAGCTGTTCAACTGGACAATCCCAGAAAACGTGGATATTATTGGCTGTCACAGAGCCACAAAAAAAAAAATGCCTCCATTGAAAGTGTAAACAAGGTGTTTCTACAGCACATCTATACTGGGGTAATTGAAACTCATATGACAGAAAGCCGTCAACAACACAGGTTATGTAAATCTCTGCAGAAATTGCAGTGACCCATGTGCCCCTGTCTAATCACAAAATCTGATTACACTCTGATTGAAAACTGAATGAAAACCCCTCACAGCTTAACAAGCGGGCTTTAGATTAACCTTTCCATTCCACTCCATTCTCCATGGGCACAAATACATGTTTCCATCAGCTATACCTCATACTGTTCTCTGTCCCCTTGAGCTTCATCCCTCCATCTTTCCACTCCTCCTTCGCCTCCCCCGCCGACAGGCCATGACGCACTACCAAATGCACACTGTGAAGATTTGTGGTCAGATGTTGCGCCCTCTCAGACCGAGCCCCCTGAGTTATGACGGTGAGTAAGAGCTACGTTGTTAACACGGTGCTTCTGCCCACCTCTACACCACTCAGATTTCTACCGGCATCACCCGCATCTCAACACTTTCCTTTCACAGCCCCAAGGAAGATCCGGTCTAGATCTTTAAAGCTTATGAGAAACTTCACGAGTAGATAGATAAGATTCAAAATCCAAGATGTTGATAAGTTGAGTATTCAGGGATACAGTCCATGAGATCTACGTTACAGGGATAGATGGCAGCTGATCTGCGGGGAGGGGAGTTTCTTGATAGAGCCAGGTACTTGCAGTGGTGTTGTAAGAGAGAAATGATTGGTGCAGCCTGTCGGTGCTGTCGGTAACTCTCATAAAGAGTCGTACATCTGTTAAGATTCTTGCCCGATCTGGCGACACAGTCTGGTGACACAGCTGGGATAGCCACCATGTTTCATGCCACCTGTAATAAAGATGCTGAATTTGATGTGAAAATAATTGTTCCCAGCTTTTCATTGGATTATTATTTGAGGCAGCCACCAGAAAAACAAAAACAAATATAAAGAAAAGACAGCCATTTTTTTTTTTTTAGGAATTGTATTCTCATAATGAATTCTGGCCTCTGTATTTACCTATCCTATTGGACAGGAGCGATGGGCAGCTGCAGTGGCCAAACAGCAGATAGAGTCTCAGTGTCTTGCTCGAGGACATTTCAACACGCTTTCATAAGGAGCTGGGGATTGAACCACCGGTCCTCCGGTCTCTACACACCCACCCTACCTCCTGAACTACAACTCAAACTTATGTGACACTTTGTGTGATAATCACTTTTCAGTTGATCCCCTCTCATGATTCTTCTGCTGTTTATAGAGGGCTAGTATCATGGACCTCCTAGCAAGTAGGAAACCATCACTAATAAGGAATTACTTCCAACCACTGCCATACTATGACATGACATGACATGACATGAAACTCCAGAAAACAATGCAGATATTGTACTTTTAGCAGGAATTAAGGGGGAGCAGGCTTTTCTTGAGCAAAATCAAATATTTAAGTTTGCTAAGTAACAGCCCGTTGCTGGATTTCGTTTGATAATTTGATCATATGAATTGGCTTCGTGGGTTAGAGGACACCTTCTATATTTTACACTCCATGAGACCTTTTTCTTCTGCCAGTGGCTATGTCATATCATGAACAGACATATATTTAGTTTCCTAGGCTAAATTGCCCTAAAGTGGGATGAAAACTGCTAATGAAGCCTCAGAGATTTGTTTACATGGGTAATAAGAGTTACGCACATTAATCTCTGCTGAAACATATGATTAATGAACAAGACCTTTTGACTCGGTAATTCTGCACTTTGCAAACAAAAAAAATTACATTGGAAGACTCGATCTTTACTCGACTTAGTTGATATGAGGGTTGGCATGGACGGTTGGAGATAAGAAATTTACAAAGATGGCAGACTTGCCGTCCATGTGACCATCCCACTGGAAAAACGTAATGCATTTCACATTCACTGAGAATGTGGGGGGAAAAAATGGCCTACGTTTAGATAATGACTACTGTTTGGTGCTCTGCTCCCTCCTTACCCTTATTGTAATTGAGCCTGGGAAATTTCCTCTCTTTAATGACATCCCATGATGCTCACTGTTTGCATGGTAACCGAATATAATTGCCTGATGATCATGCATCACTGCTTGCTCATTACTGTGGCAAATTAGTACTGCTGGAGAACCAAAGACTGCAGCACCGTAACCCCCTTTCACTGTTTCTCCCACTACATTGTGTCTCCTTCGTTTGCCCTTTTTTCTAAAGATAACTGATATCTTAGAGTTGAGATAACACAAGGCAACTGCAAACAGATGCACACTTCTTGGTGACATTTTGGAAGAACTGTGATTAGAGAGCTAATGCCAGTATTTCCAGTGGTGGCACAAGGGGACAGTACAAACCAGCTCCTGCTGTTGATAAGGCAATAAGAAGGTCCAGACAATTGGGCCCTTGGGCATACTGTGATTGAATAAAAGCGGGTCCAGGAGGACTTGGAATGGATTTCTGGATTTCTAGTTTCAGGTTGGTTGGCTTTGGAAAATGATAGGATTCCCCCTACGCTGAATTTGCATGGTATGGAGGGCTTTTGCTACCTACTGCTATTACTTTTGGCTGCTCCCATCAGGGGTCACCACAGTGGATCATTAATCTCCATCTCTACCTGTCCTCTACCTCATCCTCTGTCTCACCAGCCACCTGCATGTCCTCCCTCACCGCATCATAAACCTCCTCTTTGGTCTTCCTCTTCTCCTCTAGCCTGGCAGCTCTATATTCAGCACCCTTCTCCCAGTATACCAGCATCTCTCCTCATGCTCGGGCACCTGAGATGTATGTTGAGCAATGATTCGAAACTTTGAAATAGGATATAGATTCTGGTCTTATTGTAAATTCACGAGGCCCATCTGGTTGCGAAGGCTCAAATGAACATTTCACATTAAAATCTCTTCCACAGCTCAGGATGGTATGGTGGTCAGCTAATAATTGGAAGATTAGGGGATCGATCCCTGGCCCCTACTCAAAGCTTTTGAATGGAATAGTAACCTGTCAAAAAGGGTTTCCCCACTTTTTGTCCAGTGAGTGTTGGGATAGGCTCCAGCATGAGCCTGCAACTCAACTTCAGACTAGAGGTTGATGATGAATGGATGGATAGATGGATGGATGGATGGTTGGTAAAAAATTCCTACAGAGCCCTAAAGTGCGACAATAACAGCAGATTTAGAAAAGCAAGAGTATGAGAAAAGTCTTTTCGATTTTGTTGTTTCTGCAGTGACATACACAACAAAACAAAACATCCCAAGGCTTTCATTACATCTAGGCTGTGGTCTGTACTGTGTTGTCGGGATCTATTGTATTCTGATGTGAAAAAAAGGCTAGAGACTGAAATGACTGACCTCACCCTCCGCTGGAAAGAAAAATATTCTTGCCTTGAAAGTTTGTTTGCGACCGAGCTACGTGTGATAATAGGTGTTTTGTGCGAGTGTCCTTTGTCCGTGCGGATTCATCACAGGCAGCTGGCACTTCAGCCCTTGTTACATTCCCCATCATTTTGGCTGAAGCGAGACCTCTATTTGTATCTGCAGCTGTCGGCCAAGTGTTGCCACAACAGCTTGCGCAAGTAGACCTGTCAGAAGCACCAGCGGCTGAGGAGGAAAGGAGTCTTTGTCCATTTGTGCCAGATGCTATCAAAAAGCTCACGTCCACTCTCCTTCCCATTTTATGAAACAATCCCCTTCTTGCATGTCTCCCTCTCTCCCCTCACAGTAATCTCCTCTCAGTTCACTGACCGCTCCACATACTGCACGCACGATCACATATTTCATATTAGAGACACTGCATCTCAATAGACTCCAACTTTCACCTTGGTCCAGGTCGTAATACAGAATGAGAATCCGTTGAGAATATGACAGCTTGTCCATCAATCAGGATTAAGGAAAGGATGGGAGAGATAATTATGTATGTATGTATGTATATACTATGGAGAGGTCTACTATTGTATGTCTAGATTACCCCCCATATTGTGGGGGTGGACATAGTCTTAGATGGAGTGTGGGGGTAGTTAAAACTGCAGAGCATCCTTCTCAATGCTCTGCAGTGGATTCAAACCTGCAACATCTGGCTCATCAATTCCCCAAGCGCACACTCTACCACTGAACCACCGCAGCCCCCTTATAGTATATATACAACATAGGCAGTGAGAACACAATATGATGAAAAGTATTTTAACATTTACTTGGTGACAAAAATCTCAACGGGGTTGAGGTAGCTCAGCGGTACAGCCGGATGCTGGGCGATCATGCATGAGGAAGGTCATCCAGCCTTAATCCCCCATTCTCCATCCATGTCTGCGTCCACGCCCACAACTTGGAGACTAATCGTAAGATTTAAAATTGGACCTCAATAGGAGACACAAGTCTACATAACCTACTTACAAGTCAATTTCTGGTAGCACAGATGCTACCAATTGCCACTTGTGTCATTAATGAATGCTGGCAAAACACATCTGCTGTCATTAGTACGGAGGGGAGGGAAAATGGTTGAAAATGCATTAATGGGGGATTTCCACATATGGAGCTGCTTGAGCAGAGGGAGATAAAATTACTCCTGTTAGGTTAACTTGAGACTTTAGGGTTCATGGAGGTTAATGAGACATGGAGTGAGCGTGGTCAGATTTCCCAACTTTAAATCACTGGATAGGGATGGATTGATGTGAGAGGGATCACCCCAACCTAGTAATGCACATTTACTCCAAACCAGTGAGCCATCCTCTAGTCACCAACTCTGAAAAGAAAGCCACTTCATTCCTCTCATTGTATTCTTACCATGTAATTTCTCTTCTTCAGTTAACTTTCATTAAGAGGTTCATTTTATGTCACAATTAGCCCCAATGTTGCGGTGGACATGGATTTAGAAGCAGCTTGAGGGATTAACACTGGATGACTTTCCTAATGCTCTGCAGTGAGTTTGAATCCGCAACTTCTGCCATGTCAGTACCCGAAGCATCCATTCTACCACTGACTGCAGCCCCATAATGCATGCAGGCTCCATATCCCAGGTAGAGAAATCCCAGAAAGTTAGATAAATTGATTTGGACACACTGTTTAGGGAGAGAAATGTTTCGCCACTCATCTAAGTGACTGTCAGTCTCAGCTGAATGCAGATTTCCCCAGCCTCATAAGGAAAACAGTTGCATAACAACTGCAACCAGGGATCTAACACGGGTTTCATAAGCAAATTTCAGCTACCATTAATTATATTTGCGATGGTCTCACATACTATTCACAGAGGAGGGGGAAATAGCTGCAATCACTGCAGGGTAAAACAGGGACAGAACTGGGAGTCGGACAGCCGCCTGAAGAAGGAACGACCATCCCTGAATCAAGGAGAGGGGGGTGTAGGTACGTCTATCACCATCTGTGGTGGCAGATAATAATAATAATAATAATAATAATAATAATAATAATAATCTCCTTCATAGGGGCCATGCATATTCCTAAACATTTAGAATGTAAGTATGCCAGATTTAGCCACCAGGCTAATTTTCGTCTGTCATCTGAAGCAATAAGGGGTTCAGTGTCCTGCTCAAGGACCCACTTCCTGAAGGGACAAGGGATCAACCAGCAATCTTCTGACTAGTAGACAACCTAACTCCCCTTAGCTATGCTGCCCTTCAGCAATAGGCAATGTCTTGATGCACGCTCAATAATTCAGGTATGGACATTCCAGGAAGTGACCCGGTTCAACTCTGTGGCACACAATTAGGCAAGTGCCTCTGGAATCTGGATTTAAAGTGTTTCAAGAAATATACTGGGATTTTTTCCCACAACAACAAAACGTGTTAATAGTTTCTGTCCCCATAAAGTGTAGATGAGATATAATGGATTCCCTGCCAGAGCTGATGATATATGAGAGGTTGCCTCCCCTCTCAAGTTCTAGTTGAACAGCTCTCAACTGCCAGATGATCGAGTTTTAGAGACTCGCACAACCTCTGAGAGAGATGAAAAGTATGTTGGATCCCAATAGATGAGACAAATCTTGTGTTTATATCAATGCCAAGCATGTCAGCCTATAATCTGGGGAAAGGTCTTCCCTGCCTGTCCATAGTACAGTCTCTCCAGACATGCCAGAAATACAGTGAAGTACAAAACATCACTGAAAATAAAAACACAGTTAGGCATATAGACAACGTATAACTGAAAGTCTGCAGGATTATCTTAGGCAATGTAGTCTCATAATGATATATGTGAGGGAAACTTCTTCAGCTGACACACAACATGGACACAGCGGCATACAGGCACACATCTCAAATCTCTCCCGCGCTCCAGGGGATTTCTGGGTTTATTTTTCTTTGGGTGTGTGGTTTCCAAACTTTTGCACATCCTAAATAGTTTGAAGTTGATGTTCTTTAGCCCTCTGCAATTTAAATGCAACACTTGTCCCCGAGCAAAGAAACGAGTCAGCCTCAGATTCCAACTGAAGCAACAAAGATATCACAACACCCCCGCCCCCCCCGGTTTCAACTACATTTGACTGCTCCCTTGCCTCTCTCCCTGTGCCTCCATTGAAGACCATCTAATCTACTGCTTCACTGAGCCCCTCATTCCCTCCCACCGTTAAACCTCCTGCTCCTCCTGCCAACACCCGATGGTAGCAAACATGTGTTCATGGAGATACAGGTAGCACATATGATTATAATGTAGTCATGGAAAACACGTGCCAGCAAACATGTGGTTACTGAAAAATCTCTCTCTCTCTCTCTCTCTCTCTCTCTCTCTCTCTCTCTCTCTGGCGGTCACTCTCTCTCTCTCTCCCTATCGCCCT
>OMLC01067713.1:0-14351 GCA_900302585.1 Regalecus glesne | reverse complement strand
TCTTTTATATATATATATATATATATATATATGTATATATACACATATACACACACACACACACACACACACACACACACACATTTCTGTGTGTGTGTGTGTGTGTGTGTGTGTGTGTGTGTGTGTATATGTGTGTGTGTTGAAATGAAGTTATCAAACATTACTGAATTTCTGGTAAGTTTTGCAGAAGTAGATATCAAACATTGTTGAATGAAAGAGAATTACACAATTTAGAAAGAAATAGAACGGACATGAAGAAAGGACTGAGGTTTGTGGTCTGCATGCATAAGACCAGACGTCACACCATGTAAGAAACTGTCATCTTGATATCTTTTTGTCACACATTAATCCGTGTTGTCAAAAAAAAACATAATTTGAATCAGATCCTCCGCAAATATTCAAATGAGCTGATTCAAATTATTTTGTTACTTTTTTTTGAAGCTTGTCATATTAGTCTTACAAACTCACATTGGTCACGTTGAGTAAGAGACTGATCACTTATTGCTTTTCCAAAGCACACCAGGGAACAAAGGAAGTAGCTCATGTGGATCTGTGGCATTAATGAGAGAGGTCTGTTTCGCATGTCATGATTACTCTCCACGATGAGTGGGTGGACACTGACTTAGATGGAGCTTCGGGAATTAAGTACAGCTGCTCTTCCTGACGCCTCATGGTGGGTGTGAACCTGCAACATCTGGCTCGTCAGTTCCTGAAGCACACACTCTACCACTGAGCAACCACATGGCAATAATTTATACACAGTGAATTTACAGTGGGGAAAAACTTGTACCAATGCCTAACCAGGCAGGATGGTGTTGTAATGGTTAGCACCGTTGCCCCTGATATTGAATCCCATCCTTGCTGTGTGCAGTTTGCATGTTTTCGCCGTGTCTTTTTCCTCTGGGTGCTCCGGTTTCATCCCACCATCAAAATGACATATATTAGGTTACCCCGGTGACTCACCTGGTAGAGTGGATACCACTAAGGCTGAGTCCTTACCACAGTGGCCTGAGTTAAAAACCAACCCGCCCCCTTCGCTGCATGTCCACCCCTTTCCTTCCACTGCCTCTCCTGTCTCTCTTCACTATCCTGTCAAATAAAGGTGGAAAATGCACCCCAAAAAAAGACTACATGTTAGAGTTAATATACCTAACTGTCTTCCTGAGCAAGACAGTAGGGGGAAGAACTGGAGTTGGTCCCCGGGTGCTGCAGATACTCACTGCTCCTATACAATGGGAGGGGTTAAATGCAAGGGACAGAACTCATTGTATGTCTGCACAATAACAAATAAATATAGCTTCTTATTTGCATCAACAGTATCCGTTTAAAGATAAAAACTAGCTCAGAATACCAAAACCTTTTCCAAGCTATTAAAGAAAATGTCTGCCACTGAAAATGAATGCACATGATGTTACTCTCAAATACGGCCCCTGAGGGAATTAAAGGTGAAATGATTAAAATTGTGCTTAAAATCATGTTTGTGTAAAAACGTTGCTGTTGCTCCCTCACCAGACACTGATATGTGGCAAAGTAATAAACCCCAGCCCCTTTCTCTAAACTCAGTAATATAATAGGTCTATGATTAAAATAGATGTTGCATATAATTAATTCTCTTGGGTGAGTGATGTTGCTGATTGTGATAAATGGGAATTGGTTTCCAGTGTAGAACAGAGGCTGTTTCAATGGTTTTGTCGGCACCCCCTAACAGAGAGAACGCTCCGTAAGCCAGCAGTTAATTACATAGGATTTAGTGTAAAGCCTCTCCTTTGCTTGAGATATGGTAGTAAGCTGCATCTCGAGATACACACTCACTATGCAGGTATTGCCTCCTTTGAATATGACTGCAGCAAAGTTGACACAAATAGCCTTGCACAGCCAATCGGTGATGCGATGTGAGCTGTGATGCAGTGTCCTCTAAGGGCTACCTTATCAACGTGTTAGTGAATTTGGATTCACTTCACACTTGTAGCTTGCCCAGGTGTTGGTGAACACAAGGAAATCAATGCACTCAAATGGGAGTTGGAGAGAGTTGGTTTTGGATAGCCTAGGGAGTCTTAATGTGCATTATTCATCAGGCAGGAGAGATGCAGCCCCCAATTCGAGGTATTCTGCAGACAGGGAATGAGAAAGCTTAGTCATATCATTACACCGAAGTCTTAAGGCAGAAGTAATGCTAATTCCTGGAGTTTAGCTCTCGGGCCTGCTTAGGTAAGCTAGGTGAGGTGCAACACAACAGCTGAAGATGTGGTTGAAGGTGCTTGGAGAGAGAGAACCACTTGTCATATGAGCTTCCATGATGGAGTTAACTGAGACAAGTAAACCTCCCTTAATGGCCATAACATTATGTTTATTTTTACATTCATGTCAGAGACATGAAACTTTCATAATCATCTGAATTTATCCATCCATCCATCCATCATCAACCTCTTATCTGAAGCTTGGCCGTGGAGTCATGCTGGAGCCTATCCCAGTGCCCATTGGGCAAAAGGTGGGAAACACCCTGGACTTAAGGTTTCAGTGTCTTGCTCAAGGACACCTCTACACACTTTCTGCAAGGACTGAGGATTGAGCCACTAATCTTCCAATCACTAGACAATCATCCAACCTACTTCCTGAGCCAAGCTGTCCCCCAAATTTAGGAATTTCTTCATACACATGTGAATTAAATGTTTAATGTGGGGTCTGTATGTACATATATTGAATATGTGCCACTGATCTTTCAATTCACGGAATTAATGCCTTACAAATATGATCTAAATTTTGAATGGGAGGTCTATTTCTACATGTTACGATTAGTCCCCGTATTTTGGGGGTGGACACGGATGTAGATGGAGCATAGGAGTTGAAGGCTGAAAGCCCTGCCTGATACCTTACTGTAGATTTGAACCCACAATGTCTGACTTGTCATTTTCCAGAGTGTGCCCTCTACTACTGAGCTACCATGGCCTCATGATCAAAATTTTGATTCTTCATCTTTCAGTCCATTCCCTGTTTTGGAGAGGTTAGCTCAATCGATCCAGTAGGGTATGATCTCATTTTTGTGTACTCTGAACATATTCATTTGGCCTGATTTTTCTAGGCTCTCCCTTTTTAAAACCAAGCTGTGAGCCAGAGCAATAACGGATGCACTTCTTTGTCTTCGAAAGACACGGTTGACTGAGAGCAGGCTGTGATAGTGTCTGCACTTGTCCTCGCAGGTTAATCCTACTGGCGAATGCATCCTGAATCAGAGGAAATTGATCTTAAATGGTTTGCACACATAAATTACTGACAAGATTGTGCACACAAATGGTTGTTGCATGAGGCCCAATGTTTAAAGTCATGTCATGTCACCGTCAACCACTTGTCCAAAGTCAGGTCGTGGATCTGCTGGTGTCTACCCCAGCGCTCATTGAATGGGGGGGGTGGAGAAACAGCCCGGACATGTCGCCAGCCCATCCCAGGGCAGACATGGGGGATTAAGGCTGGATGCCCTTCTCAATGCCCCCTGAGCTACCACGGCCCCATGTTTGAAGTGAAAGGAAAAAATAATTCAATGTCCAACAAAACCAATGCGAGAACGAACACATCGGTAACCCCACGCATCAGAAAATTCTGAAAACCCAAGAGAAGAAAACATTTCTGCTCTATAGCCCAATGTGAGGGTCAGCAGTCCCCAGATATATATTTATCATCATGGACCACCATCAGATTAGGTTATTGCTTCACTGGCTTTCCTTGATGCACATGGTTTGGCACCACTAATGTAGGCAGTGTAAATAAAGGTCCATTACACACATGAGAGGTGTTAGAGATCGCCTGGTTTGGGCATATAAGATGCATTCGTGTAAGCATACCCCATAAGATGACAGAAACCACCAATGAATTGGAAATATCAGATGTTACGATAGCCTTTAAGCTAACATCACCAACCATCCCATTTAGAAAGGCACGATTGCTTCCCTCTGAGTTTTGCTATAAACCTGAAATGATGGTAAGGAACAGGGTTAAAGCTAGGTTTTCAATGAAACACTGATTGTCATGAAAGTAGAAGTATCTTGTCTTCGCACCGTTTTAGCTAATTCGACGCAAACTACGTTTCTTTAATCGCGTTGCTTGCGAGAGAAGATGCTCCTATAAATGGGTGGCCCCGCTCTCCCCCAGAAGACTGGTGCACATTGGCAAAATCAGACAGAACAGCAAGCACAGATATCCCACATATCTCTAAACAGCACATTGTACCTGTGGGATAAACACACTGACATACACACACATACACCACGCACACACAGACATGCACCATGTTGACGGATTCTTTTCATTCGGAGCAGAAGTTGTGGTTGAAGTTGTCACTGTCACAGTCGGTTCATACTTTAAGTGGCTGCTCCAAACCTGGGATGACAAGTTGCTCCCACAGTAAGTAGGAAGTCAATGAGATGCAGATCTTTATACACTTTTGATAGTGTATTTCAAACACGCATATGCACAAACACTGACGCACGTGCACACACTCTGTGTTACGATTTGCCATGTCCCTTTATCCTTGCTCAGATTCCTCCCTAGTCGTGTTCAGACAGTTGGAGGCATAAGGAGTGTATCTTACCCACACCTTCAAAACGGCACAAGAAGACTGGCAGTGGAATCACTTTGGATCAGACCATGGTCTAAGAGAACCAATCCTGGTTGTGTGTCACTTCCTAAAGTCTCCTGTTCCCAGCAGAGGACACAGTATGTTTTGTAAACTCCTAGTAATCACGCATAAAACTCTGGGTCAGACGTCAAAAACTGTATTTTAACTGTATTTTTATATCTTTGGTAAATTGTGTTTTATTCTGTAACCACAGCAGCCATTGCACGGCTGTCCATCTCGGGAGAGAGATCCCTCCTATGTGGCTCTCCCTGAGGTTTCTTCCTATTCTTCTCTCTGTTAAAGGGTGTCTTAAAGGGAGTTGTTCCACGTCTGATGTGAGGGTTTAGAGACAGGATGTGGTGCTGGTGTAAAGTCCACTGAGGTCAAGGTTTGGTTTGTGATCATGGGCTATACATACAAAATTGATTTGACTTGACTATCTTCACCAAATGTCATGAATTAGACCTCATCTCTGTTTTATGTTGTCATATTTTCCGCATGTGTGAATCGAATTGGGACAATATCATGCAAATTGATGGGGCAAATTTCTGAGGATGAATCCAGTCAATTAGCTGACGGAGTGTGAAGTGGTTTGATTGATTAATCCCGAAAGAGTCTGGGTTGTAACCTCTTTTAAGGGACAACTACCTCTATTTCATGGTTCAAGGACTCAGCTTTTCTAAGCGACAAGACAGATTGGCTCAAGTTTAAATGGTTTGGCAAGACAGTCATTAGTGTGCAGTGTGTGAGGGCTGGTGGCAAGAAAAAAGCCTCCACCTCTTGATTTTCTCTGAGATATCTCCCACACAGACAATGGAGCCTGTAGGGGTTGTGAGCCAATATCCACAGGCTTACTATACAGTCTTTCAAACTAACATGATTAATTAGACCAGAAAGTGTGTAAGAGTGAGAACTACACACGGGCTAATTGTATGCACTCGATGAACGGTGTTGCTCATAGTTCTCCTGTCTGCCTGGTATTTGACATGTGTCCCCGCATAGCAAATACACTTGTCAAAGCAGGATTGCAGCCTATACTTTAGGCAATTAATGCTCACAGCGTCTGCATTGCATAAATGAACAAAGAAGAAATAACATAACGTGTTATTTGTAAGCATGTAAGCCGCTGAAGCTGATGGCTTCAGCGGCTTCCTCTAAAAACAGGACAGGCGAGGCTTGGGGATAATTCTTAACCACTTAAACAACTTTAAGCACTCCCTGTCCATAAGCCAAGTCCCTATCTGCCTCATGTTGTCCCCGACTATCCACTGCCATGGCTTCGCTGGGCAAATTGCTTGTCTCACTGACTTCAGGTCGGGCAGGTGGCACTGTCCTTAGTCATAATAAAAGCTTTTGAGAACTGGCACCACCCCATCCCAGTGACCCCAAAGGTCAGCTCCTAAAGAGGAGCTTGTGTCGATGCAGCAGATCTGTCAGGGAAAGTTGCAGCCAGTCCATCCATCCTAGCCCCCACCCGTAGCTCAGGAGGTAGAGCGGCTCATCGAGTAATCAGAAGGTCGTTCATTTGATCTGTGGCTCCTTCAGAGGGTGTGTTGAAGTGTCCTTGAGCAAGACACTGAACCCTTAACTGCTCCCTGGGTGTTCATTCCATTGGAGAAACATAACCAAATAAAGTAGCTCTCCTCTCCTTTCCAGCCCATTCTCTGGCTCCACTTACAGGATGACTCTGCTGACAAATGCTGCAAGTGGACGAAATCCTACCATGCATCCCCCGTACTCACAAGTTCATCTCAGGGTGGAAACACATCCTCGCCCACAGACCATCCATATGAACAAGTGACAGACTCCAGTTTGGTGGAGTTATGAGAGAAAGCACTGACACCTGAAGAGAACCCGAGAAGAACATGTTAGCTCCACACTGGAGTGCTGGGATCAAACCCAGGACCAGCTCCTGTGACACAACAGTGCCCAGAAGTTGGTCAGCTTAGTTGATGCTAAACCTTACCGCCCTCTCTCTGTGGATTCAGTCTCTATGCAAGGCTCGGTTAGCCTTTTTAGCTAGCGCTGAACTTGAGGTCCCAGCACTGGGACTCTGGTCCCTCCAGAGAATCTTGTTTACTTCGTGTTCTGTCTTTTGTTCATGACTGCTTCGTCACCATCTGTGACAGCTCCAGCTCTGCCTCACCCTGTCTCAGCACTCGCTCTCTGTCTGTGTGAGTGATGGGCCCGGGTCTGCCCGCAGCATGTGTGTGAGGAATCTATTCTCTTGCTCAGGGCTCTGTGGCACTTGTTTGGCGATGCTGCTCTGTTGTGACATTTCCAGAGGATGCTGCATGTGCACTCTCGGCATTTTTTATTTTTTGGCATTACATTATTTATCACAAAGTGTAATTCATTATGTGCTTCGCTCTGATTTATTTCTTAATCTGTTAAAGTTTTGTCTGCTTTGCCAACCTGGGAGCTGTTGTACATCTACCCATCTGGAAGAGAGATTGGCTTGTCAATGCTCGTGGGGATGTTTCTCTTGTTAGTTTCCTGGGAAAAGTTTTGTTCTGTGGATTTGTCCCCTCAAATTTTGGTCTAAAGAGGGTGTGTCAACCATTGCTGCTGACTGTATCCACCGGTTTCTCACGATGGGAATATTAAATCCTCTAAGATCATCAATGTCATTGAAATCTGTGGCTTTCCTGGTGAGAGTAATAAGAACGGGAACCAGAAGGTAGTCTTTGTGTATTTATGAAGCAGTTGGAGTAACAGAGCAGTAGTTTCAGCGCTGAGAGGACAGAGTCTTCTCCCACAATGTGTAAACAGGGTGTGACCAGGAGCAAACGGATACATTGTTCTTCATACGCTGTGAGAACTGGATGATTTGAGGCAAAGGTGACATCAGAAATCAGGTGTCCAAGTGTGCTGTCTTGTTTAAAAGCTGGGAGAAAGGTGCCCCTGATAAAGTGTAAATGTAAATGGACCTGTCCTTATATAGCGCTTTTCTAGTCTGAGGACCACTCAGAGCTAGCAGTGGAAATCTTTTCAAGGACAGGATGAGATTACTGGGAAGAAACACGTGAGGTGAAGTTATGCTATTGTGCCTTAAATGAAAGAAGGGGAGGCGCCACCAGTAGTGGGCATCTTACCTCAAGGATAGAGTGGGGTTACAGAGGTAAAGTGCAGGCAATATGGTTATGAGAGCCTCTATGATAAGTCACTATACCCATCAAAACCTCAATTTAGGGCCTTACAAAGAAACTCCATCATCCATCATCAACCGCTTATCCGAAATCAGGTTGCGGGGGAACTGGAGCCTATCTCCGTCCTCATTGGGTGAAAGGCGGGGTACACCCTGTATAGGTCACCAGTCCATCACAGGGCAGAGCACTATGGGGAACATTGTCTCGCTCAAGGACACCTCGACACGCTTCTCTGTAGGACCGGGGATCAAACCTGCAACCTTCCGATCGCCAGGCGACCGCTCTACCCACTGAGCCACGCCGTCCCTTCACTGAAACCATGTCTTTGATATTTAATCCAGTAAACTAAAAATAAAATCCGATTTTTTAAAATAAATACAAGCTCGCAAGGAAGCTCATGAGTTTCACAAATTAGATACCATAGAGTTGAACAGGGCCCCTCCTGTCAGCAGATTCTGAAGGTCTGTCCCCAGATGTCTGACAACCCCATGGGTCCTCATGACAGTCCTGCTACGTCTGGCCCAACTAAATTATCCCCAAGCAAATGGGGAATTAACTCCCTTATAGAGTAGCTAAACCACTTCATAGCTTTATAGGGAAATCCCTGTTATATTTTCCTATTAAAAAGAATTGAATCATCCAAAATAAGCTGTGTGTTTCACGCAGGGTTAAGTCACTTACCGAATTTGTTTCTGAGCCAGAATGTTGTCTTGGGGTAGTTCGCTTTGGAATTTTGAAGCAGGAATTTACTCATAAGAATAGTTCCTAATAAAATCACTACTTGATCTGTACCTCAGAGACAAACATTAAAAAACACATAAGCTTTGGTATGACACAGCCACAATAATCTCTCAACAAATGAAAAATGGGAAGGTCAGACACAAAGGTCGCACAGCAATAAATGAAGTCATCCCTGATGGTATGGTTTGCCATTGCGCCACCGTACTTGGGATAACACAGCTAGATCTTCATCATGAAATAGTGATGAATCACCCTCAATAAGACCATGCTTTAATTCAAGAATGCATCCACAGCATCATTTAAAGACAGAGCGGGAAGGATTTATCGGTTACGTGTTTGTCAACACATCATTCAAAGTTGCTCCCCCGAAATTTCATATGAATCAATACATGAGCAAAACTCAGAACTACACCAGAGAGACAGAGCCTCAACTACGGGCTGACAGAGCAAGTCGCCCAGGCCTCTCAGACCAGACCGACCCACCCGGGCACACCCTGGATTGACTACATGAAAACCTGCAAGTCAGTGGCAGACATATGATCACTAGAACGCTTGGCACTAGACAAAGCCAAGAGGACACCAATCAGCCTTCATCATGAACGTGATGCGGCAGTATTAGTGGAAAGAAACACTATAGGCCAACTCAAAGATGAGCTTGCAGGTAACCATCAAATCTGACATATACCAAGGTGAGGCACTATCCCCACTGCTTTCCTGCACAGGCTGAACCCCCTCATCATATCATCACTAAGAGTGAATATGATTATAGGTTCAGGAGTGGAGTTACCATGAGGTACCCTCCTGTATGTAGATGTTGTCAACGTGTACACCAGGAATGACTGAGACATTAATTCACTAACCTCACCAGGATCCAAAGCAATAACATCGGGACGTCATTCAGACTGGACAGGTGCAGTCAAATGTTGGCCAAAAGAGGAAAGGTGCTGAGGACTGAAATGACTGAATTGCCAGATGGCAGGGTAACAGACATACAGGACAGTCACAAGTACATGGGTGATCCACGGGCAAATGGAAACCACAAGGAGTCAGCAAGAAGATCAGCTATAACCAAATATCTCCCCTGTGTGAGACAGCTCATCAGGACCCTGAAGAATGAGATCCAAGCCATCAACACGTATGCTATACCAGTCATCAGATACCCATCTGAATTAATAAGATGGCCAAAGAAGGAGAGGACAGATATCAGGACACAGACACTCCTCGGGAGGGTTCTACCTGAAGTCTATAAGCCTGAGACTGTATGATAAGTGAAAAGATGGGGTCTGTGGGTTAGTGAGAGTCAGAGCCACTATGGAGAATAACACAAAGAAGATCCATGAGTGCACCAGAAAGAGGGCCCTCCAGGATGAACGGCCAAGTGAGGACCTCAGGAGGCAGAAGACAGTGAGTAGGGAGGGAGAGGAAGATGAGGTGTTATGGAAGACTGAGCCTCTCCATGGGATGTACCATTGATAGATAGGGGATGCGGCCGTTAGCGAGAAATCCTATCAGTGGCAAGAGAAGGCTGGACTGAAGAACAGCATGGAGGTTCTGATCATAGAAGCACAAGAACAGGCACTCAGCATCAGAACAGTTGAGGCAGGGGTCTACCACACCAGACAAGATATAAGAGGTCGGTTGTGCAAAGATGCCCTTGAGACAGTCCGGCACTTAATCGCAGTGTGTAAAACGCTGGCTGGGAAAGTATATACTGAAAGGCCCAATCCAAGTGGCTGGGATAGTGTACAGCAACACCTATACTAATACAGACTGAGAGTCCCCTAGTCCAGGTGGGAGACACCGGCGAAGGGGGTTTAGAATGGCAGAGCGAAGATCCTGTGAGATTCGAAGTTCAAGACTGACAAGCTGGGCCTGGCCAACCAACGAGACGTTGTAGTGGTTGAGAAGGAACTGAAGAACACGGTAGTGATCAGCGGTCAAGTCGAGTCGAGTCCATTTTATTTGTATAGCCCATTATCAAAATGATAACAACCTGCCTCAGTGGACTTTACATGAACACAACATACTGTCCTTAGACCCTCGCGTTGGATAGGGAACGACTCCCTTAAAAGGCTCTTTAACGGGGAGGAAAATAGGAAGAAACATCAGAGAGAGCCACAGAGGGCAGGGACAATCCTGAGCAACAGTGACATGAGGGAGAAAGAGCATGAGAAGCTAGGGAAAGACCTAGGGCTGAAGGAAGAACTAGATTGGATGTGGAAGTCCAGAGTAGTCCCAGTGGTAATAGGAGTACTTGGCGCTGTGACCCCCTAGACTGGGGGAGTTACTCCACAGAGTCCAGGTAATGTTTGGATAAGACACACGTTACCTGAGAAAAGGGTGAGAGGGAGATGTGTGTGTGTGTGTGTCTGTGTGTGTGTGTGTGTGCGAGCGTCAATTTTCATCTGGACTGGCCCACCTTTTCCTAATATATAAACAATAGATTTCCAATATTATTACCCTAAAAATAGCTGTACTTACAGGGTTTCATAAAATCATGTAATACATAATAGCCAAGAAATAGCCTAGGGGAGAAGCCAGTATCCCAAGAGGTGCACGTGGGATTTTATCCATTTGACAATAGACGATCCAACTCTCACTGCACTTATTCAACAATCCGTATTTAAATAAAACAAATATGACAACCTTATGTCACGAATGTAGCCTATGACAGAATAATATACTGTTAAGAAACCAAATAACACTGGACAAGAGCTTTCCATATTATAGGCCTTGCCTAGACTAATGAAAATCTGGGAAACTGTCTGAAATTGGACATTAATTAAGAGTGCTCGGATTATAGTCAATCATCCCAGATTGTATTTGTGGCTAATCTGATGCAACTCACACACAGGCTTAAAAGTCCGGATTTCACGCTATTGACTTTTTAAACGGGTTCATTCCCTGCTATTGTCAGACTGACACTCAGCATGCCTGCACCCTATTGGAGCGGAGCCGGGGTGACTAATCAGCTGAGCCATTCTAAGTCTCTCCTTGACATGTAAAAAGCACTATAGCACAGCAGGCTTAGGCTGTGAATAGAATTACATAGCATGTCCTACCTCAGGCAGCAAGAAGACGTCTCATTAGTGTGCTCATCAGTGTAATCAGTATTTTTGAATGAATGTGTTAAAAATATTTCATAGTCAGCCTACAATTAGCCCCCCTCTCTCTCTCCCTCTTTCTCTCCCTCTCTGTCTCTCTCTCTCTCTCCCCCTCTCTCTCCCTCTTTCTCTCCCTCTCTGTCTCTCTCTCCCTCTTTCTCTCCCTCTCTGTCTCTCTCCCCCTATTTCTCTCCCTCTCTCTCTCTCTCTCTCTCTCTCTCTCTCTCCCCCTCTCTCTCCCTCTTTCTCTCCCTCTCTGTCTCTCTCTCCCTCTTTCTCTCCCTCTCTGTCTCTCTCTCCCTCTTTCTCTCCCTCTCTGTCTCTCTCTCCCTCTTTCTCTCCCTCTCTGTCTCTCTCCCCCTCTTTCTCTCTCTCTCTCTCTCTCTCTCTCTCTCTCTCTCTCTCTCTCTCTCTCTCTCTCTCTCTCTCTCTCTCTCTCTCTCTCTCCATGGTTTACTGACTAATCTTTGTGTGGTATGTCAAGTTGTGACAGGGAGGGAAATCCACGAGTGACTCCATGAAATGTGTCCTAATTTATTGACTGTAAACCCTGGGAGCTCCGGCCAGCCATGGTCTCTGAGTCGAGGGATGCAGGGCAGAGAGCTGGGGATGGATGTTGCAACAGGCTGGACGCTCACTCAGAAACTAGAAAGAGAGAAGCCCATCTTACATGTCATGATTAGTCCCCATGTTCTGGGGGTGGAATAGATGGGGCATTGGGGATTAAAGCCAGATGCCCTTCTTTACACCCCGCTGGGGATTCCAACCTGCTGCTCTGGGCTCATCAATTCCTAAAGCAAGTGCGCCAACCACTGAGCTACTGAAACCCCCAGTCAGGAACTAGACAATGTCTATTCCAACAAACTACTCTGGCAATCGATGGTAAAAAAAAAGAGAAGCTTACAAAACGGGAGGATAAAAACCAGATAAAACAGACATAATGACAGATGAGTGGGGATTTCCAGTGAATCTCTGGAAACCAAGGCAATGCCATCGGACCTTTTATTCATGCTACACATTCGGAGGGTTTCAGTCTACGTTTGACCTTTGTACAAGTGTAGACACTAGCTTGGTCCTGCGTGGATTGCATTGGCATGTGGATTACCGCCCCCTAGTGTAGACTCATGGAAGAGCATTGATTGATGTAAAACGACAAACTCAAGGTAGAACAACCCCTCATGATTCTTGCATGTCGACATTTCCTGTGTTTTATTAATTTGTTTGACCTTGTAAGCTACCTATAACATTTTCTCTTGTACTCTTGTATTGAATAATTTTACAGTGAGCCTGTCTCCTCAACACACACACACACCCATCACTGTCCATCTGTCTTTTTTTCTCCCCCACCACCTTATATTAGGTCCAACTGGCTGAAGCCTTGCTGTGGGCGGAGGGCAGCACTGTGGCAGGTGTGTCTGCTGTCTGTGGGCTTCAACTGTTTCCTGGTGGCCTGTGTGATTCTGGTGGTGATGCTGCTGACCCTGGAGCTACTGATAGACACCAAGCTGCTGCAGTGTGAGTGTCTGCAGGGTTGCAGGAGACAGAATATCACCCTGATGTCAGTCAGGACTGCCAATAATCATACAGGATAGTTGATCATTCATGTTCTAGTGCAGTGTTGTATTTCTTTTTTTAATCCCATTTTTTTCCCACCTGAATTCCCTGACTGTCCTACTAATGGGCCAGTCTCATTGATACCCTTCTAGAACATCGACAGGAAGGAGGAAGCCGTAGCATGTGTCTCCTCCAAGTCACATGACCTCTAGCCCTCACTATTCTACACATTACAGTCTCGTGGTGACTTGGAGGAGACACATGCTACGGCTTCCTCCTTCCTGTCGACGTTCTAGAGGGGTTTCAAAGAGACTGACCCAGCAGTAGGTAACTCAGGGAACTCGGGAGGGAAAAAGGGGGATACAAAAAAAGAAAAAAACAATTCCCCTACATCTACCATACAATGAGGTGCTCTTCATGAGAGACCTGTCTTTGTTCCTTAGGCCCAGACACATCAGTCCATAATGTACCCTCCCATTAGTATTCCATGGCCTACGTAGTGTCAGGTGGTCCCAACAGCCAATCAGATCAATGTAGCACCAACACTCACCACATTAGGGAGAAGCCCTCATCCATCACTGGCAGAAGGTCAGGGGTCAGAACCTGTCCACAGAGTCGGAGGGCTCAGCGAAGAACACCGTATCTGAGGGGAGCGCCTAACCAGCTGTATCTGCACACGTCCCCAGTGAGCCACTCCCCCAGGATAGGCTGACAAGGGAGGGCCGGATGGATGGGGAATTGAGACAAATGCTTTGAGGGGAGATAAGCAGGCAGAATAAATTGGGCGATGGAGAACTGGCGGGCAGATGAGTGTAGGGAGGAGTGGTGGAAGAAGATGAATGGGCTGATGGACAGATCACTGAGCATAGCAAACAAAGACAGATGGGCGGAGCATCGGCGGATGAGAGAAAACACCTCAGCCACCAGTCCGCTGCCGTTTCAACCTGTCCACAATTAAGGCTGACTCAGTGAGATACAGACACATTCACATGTATGTGTCGTCCAACATAGCTTCACACGTGTTTGTCAGCTTTACAGTGTGTATGTGTGTGTGTGTTGGCTTTTGCCGGAGAGCATCAATCGCCTCACAATGGCAGCCCAGTGAACGAGCTGTTTCTGAATTGTGCTGTTGTTCTGCTCCATCCCTACAGTTCACAATGCATTCCAGTTTGCCAGCATCATTCACTGGATCAG
>OMLC01067711.1:0-10081 GCA_900302585.1 Regalecus glesne | reverse complement strand
ACGCCAGAGTGAAGGTTAAATTGACGCCAGATAGCAGAGGTCAACAGCAGCCCGGGAGACTGAGATGAATGTGTGTTTGGTCTGGAAAGGAGACAGCCCCTCCATGCAACTGCTGTCTCTGACAGAGGCCTCAGCTCTCCCTCTACCTCTCTCTCTCTGTCTCTCTGTCTCTCTGTCTCTCTCCCTCTGTCTCTCTCTCTGTCTCTCTCTCTCTGTCTGTCTGTCTGTCTGTCTGTCTGTCTCTCTCTCTCTCTGCGTCTCTCTCTCTCTCTCTCTCACACACACACACACACACACACACACACACACACACACACACACACTCACACACATCCACACACACACACACACACACACACACACACACACACACACACACACACCAACAAACACTGTCAAGACATATGCAGAACACAAAGTTCACAGGACCAAATGAAGGCAGGCTTACCCACAGACAGTCGGGTGTACATACATACACACACAGACACATGTGCATCAACACAAATACACAACAACTGATGTGTGCATGATGCAGTCGCACAACGCAGACCATCAAAGGACACTATCGATGACTGACTTGCGTAGAAGAACTCGTATATGCAGGAACAAACACACAAGATTGAATGCCCACATTTGAATTTCTTAGTCGATACTAATTCAATTCAGCCTTGGGCCTAGACATATTTTACAATGTGCACAGTAACAAAATGATGCACAGACAACAGGAGTTCTCGTGCTGCCCTTCAACAGTCCTCGGCATTTCTTTTTGATGCACCTTTGAAGAAAATGTTGAATGCACAGTACCTGAATCAAAGTGACCATTTCTTTTTCTTTTTTTGGGAGTAGAGTTCGAATTTATATAACTGCTGATCCCTGCGAGACTTGCACAGCTGATGAAGGGGTCGCCCTGAATGGGGAGAGAACAGTCAAAATAGCTGTGGGAATTAAAGATGAACGTATCTAAGCATTGTATCTGCTTGAGGCAAGGTGGGAGAAAGAGATGGAATAACAGGCGTATTTGCTAAGATGGGAGCCTGACGAGAAAGGATTAAGCAGTCTCGTAATTTAGTGTCCAGCTTTTGAAAAGTGAGCTTCAAAACTCATTTAGCTGGAGCCGTTGAAGCAACAATGGATTATTATCATGTCCATTTCCCATATATGTGTGCATGGTGTTTGGATATTCTTCTACTGGCAAACATCGTCACAGGCTCCTATTTGACAAACGGATCAGAGAACCACCAAGCAGTGGTTTACCTTGAAAGAAAAATAGGGGATGTGTTACTTGCGGCATAGCTCAGTGGGTAGAGCGGTCGTCTGGGGATCGGAAGGTTGCAGGTTCGATCCCCGGTCCTGCATACAGCATGTCGAGGTGTCCTTGAGCAAGACACTGAACCCCTAACTGCTCCCCGAGCACCATATGTTGGCAGCTCACTGCTCCTATACAACAGGTTGGGTCAAAAATGCAGAGAAATCCCAATTTCCCCTTGTGGGACTGATAGGGAAATCATTGTTATTATTATTCATTCTCCTCCAACAGCCAAGCACTGTGCTTGCACTGTGCACATTCCCTGCGAGACCGTGGTGTGCAAAATAGTGATGGATAGTCGTCATGTGACTTGAAGGAGACACATGCTATCGCTTCCTCCTTCCTGTCAACACTTTAGAGGGGCATTAAAGCAACATAGCCATAGGCTAGGTAAAATCAAGGAAATGGTGGTAGATTTTCGCAGGTACACACACTCCCCTCTGACACCGGTGAACATCCAGGGGATGGATATTGACATGGTGAGGTCCTACAAGTACCTGGGTGTTCACCTCAACAATAAACTTGACTGGACTGATCACTCAACAGCTATATATAAGAAGGGCCAGAGCAGATTATATCTGCTGAGGAGACTGAGGTCTTTAGGAGTGCAGGGGGCACTCCTTAAGACATTTTACAACACGGTGGTGGGACCAGCCATCTTCTATAGAGTGGTCTCCTGGGGCAGCAGCATCTCAGCTGCGGATAGAAAGAGACTTGATAAGCTTGTTGAGAAAGCAAGCTCAGTCGTGGGATGCCCCCTTAATAGTGTGGAGGTAGTGGGACAAGGGAGGATGATGGCTAAGCAGTCATCTATGATGGGAAATGGTTGTCACCCCATGCAGGACTCCATTGCTAGGCTAGAGAGCTCCTTCAGTGATAGGTTACAGCATCCAAGGTGTTTGAAGGTGTGTTTCTGTAGGTCTTTTCTTCCCACAGCTGTCAAGCAATCAGCACTGCTCCCCCAATAGAAAAAACCCCAAATATGTACAGCAAAAGCAACAATATACTGGATAATTAAAATGAGTGCAATCTGCTTATCTATCCATACTGTATATAATGTATTTATTTCTTACCGGTTGAATTGTCTATGTTATACATTATTTCTAGATGTGATGCCTCTCCTACTATGCTTTCCACTTGCTGCTGTAACACTGCAATTTCCCCCTCCGGGACTAATAAAGGAATATCATATATTATCTCTCTTAGGTTACTTGGGGAATTCGGGTGGGAAAAAGGGGGATTAAAATGTCAATACAGGAGTATGACTCATGTACTGGAGAAAGGAAGAAATAGTATCTCGCAGCTGGATACTTGAGCCTCGATATATCAACTAGGTTGAGGTTATCAGTCAGAGTGTTTTGGCAAATGCAAGAATTTGACTTTTGAAGAGATTTGGAAGACTGTTTGTCTAGAACGGGATTGAGTACACTTAAATTCCTCCCTATTATAGCATTAGTACTGGAGATGTCTGGAACCATGTTAAAGAACTTCTGATAAAAGTCAGGATTGTCAAAATTAGGTGCATACAGATTTACTAATGTTGTTGGGACCGAGTTTAAGGTTTCAGCCACTATTAGAAACCTGCTATTGGGATCATTATTGTATTGGACTTGATAAAAGGGACATATTTCCTAATTAGAATTGTCACCCCTCCGCTTTAGTAACGTAATTTGCTTCATATAATTGGTCCACCCAACTGACCCTAAGTTTCCCGTTAGCAGTGTCCTTGATGTGTGTGTCCTGGAGAAACATTATATCTGCACAGGGACTTAATTTGTGCAAATACTTTAACATGTGTCATAATATGACCAAGGCCCCTCATATTCCAACTAACCAACTTGTAACCCCTTTTCATGCACTTGAGTTGCATACGTGTGTTATATGACATTTTCTATGTAAGTGAAGCAAAATAGGTAATCACTGTCACGAAGAAAACTACGATAAATTATGTCAGCTGGCAAAGAAAAATAAAATGAAAAGCGTAAACAATAACCCACCCCTCTCCCCTCCCTTGCCCAGAGACTACCCAAGGGGTAGCTCCAACTATTAGTAGACATCTATTGGGATCTCGTGTCTCAAACTCACAGCCCGCCGAACTATATAGTCTACCCCAAATCTTACCATAAACTTATCAATAAACAATTTATAATAAAGAATAAATCTTGGACACAGAGTATTGCCAGCGACAAAGCCAAATACCAAACAACCTTGTTTGGTATTTGTTTCATGCAAGAAATAATGAAAACCAGTTGGGGAAATAACAGAAAACATATTCCAAAGTGACATTTGCATTGCATATCAAGCTACCAAGGCAGCTACACCCAGATCAAAGTTAACGCCAGATTATAATTAACTAGCAATACTCATGATAGAACACGGTCTGAAGAATGTCTCATAAGAAGGAAAAACACACCAAATATTGCATTTAGCTCAATAGATGGATAACTATCTGCCTAGCCTTCAAAACCAAACCACAACCCATTAAAAAAACTAACTCACAATACATTGGTTTGGAGTCTCCACTAAGGCTACAGAGCCTAAAAGTAACAGTCTCTTGAAGGTTGTTTTCTCCGTGCTGAGTAGCCCTAGCTACACCTTCGCCTGTCGATTGCGATATGAGGATGTGAGTTCTTGAGCCTCTCTGACAGAGAAAATATGTTTCTTGACTTCATTTTAAGGCACGACGAACAGCTTAGCTGGGTAGTGAAAAGCCGGGTTTGAGGACAAGGTTGTAAAGCTCTTTCATGTCATCTCGATATTCAGATCCCTGGTCCAACACATTGGGACTGTAGCACTCATCTTGTAGGACTCATGTATAACCAGGCCATGAGTTTGGAACTTATGAAAGTAGATGACAACTGATTAAGGCTTTTCCCCTGGGCTTGGCTTGTTAGTGAGGGCATGATGGGCACGGTCTAATTCAGGTGTGGAAGAAAGGATTTGATTCCCCAATACCCCCGCCAAAAGCCCACCAAAGAATTCAGTGGAGCATGAGCTCTGAAAGGACTCAGATAGGCTGGTGATACGTAAGTTGTTCCTTCTGTTGCGACCCTCCAGATCTAAGATTTTAGCCTGTAGCGTAGCATTGGTGTTGCCTGGCACTGAGTAGCCAGTCTCTGCAGCTCTGATCTTCTCGCTGTCTGCATTGGCATTGGACTCGAGGGAAAGCACTCGTCTATCCTGGTTTTCTACTTTGGATGGAATTGTATCTAGCTTTGACTCGAGGACTGAGAATGTAGGTTTGAATTCGGTCGAAAGGGCTGCGTTATATTCTTCTAGCATGGTGGCTATGGAATCTATATCAACATGGCCAGTAGCTGCATTTTCTTTGGTAGTAATATCGTCCTTTTTTTGTACTTCTGGTGGGTTTTCAGGCCATCTTCTTGTGAGTTTGGTCTTTAGGATTTAAATGCAGTTGTTTATTAGTCAGTTAGGTTGAGAAAAAAGGTGCTAAATTCTAAGAAATGGTAAAGTAGGTGGGAGTGGGAAGTAAGTGCGTTTACTCTATGCTCCCGCAGACCAGAACTCGTCATCAGTCACTCTTTATAATTCAGTCTAAGTACTGTGATTGTGGTGAAAGCCAGATTGAGATGTTATCTACTTAATCAGTTCCAGGATTTGGACTGCATCACATTTTTCTAGGATTTTTGATAAAGAAAGAAATATTAGATATCGGCCGGCCATTTTCTAACCTTGCCGGATCAAAAGAGGCGTTTTGAAGACAAGCTGACCACAGGCAATTTTGAAATAGTCAGGAATGTTAAGAGAGCAGTTGATGATGGAGAAGAAGCTGGGATCTATGCCAGGGAGAATGGCTTTATTTATTTATTTTTTTGTCAGAAGTTTATCACGTAGAGGGATTGTTAAGAAATGGGAGCAAATTCCTCAAAAATCTCCATGAACTCGTCCAGCAGCTTCTGCAGCTGAAAATACTGGCTCTCACTGAGCCCCACGCTGCCCCTCTCAAGGTGATTGTCCACAGCCTGGCGCATGTCCGTCGATGGCAAAGGCTTGGACCGGGCCACTGGATGGCCTATGCAGGCTCCATACGTGATTGATGAGGTGCATCGCGCTGGTCTAGGATGCTTCTGTGCATGGTGCACCCACTTCCTGGTGCTCACTCACTGCAGTTCCAATGCGGTGCCTCCGATGTGAAACACCGCTTATGCCATGTCGACTCGTGCTTCCCATTGGGACAACAGGTCCAGCCCCACAAAGCAAGAGTCCTGGATTCCAGCGAGCCAGAACTCATTCTTCACTTCTCTCTCCCCTGCGGCAATGCATAGGAGTGTTTTGCCTTTGGGGGCATTGCAAAGCTGACTGGGTTGGTGCGGGTCAAATCCAGCAGATGGTCCTCTCATCCCCATCATTCTCCTCTTCATCATCGATGACTTTGCGCACCTGGAGACGTGAAATCTTTGACGGAGCTAGGACAGTGTCCAACAACTCTGCTTCAGACAATGCCTCTGCCAGGGAGCTCAGAGCACATGTCCAAATGTTTTGCTCAGGACTGAGGGGTTGGATGAATGCCTTCAGTGCCAGCCACTCCTGTATAGCTGTGTTGTGTTTGTGGGTAGGCGCGCCGGGTGAAGAAACGTATGTCTGTAGCGACTGTCTCCAGATTCTCACCTTCTCAGCGCGACCGGGTGCTGAGATGTTTCTCCATCCTGTCGTCTGATGCTGACCTCTGAAAGTGCCGTACCAGGCCCGTCATCAACGCTGCATAGTTGGTCTGCTCTGTGAGGTCCCGGAGCACTTGGACCCATCTTCCAGGGCCAAGGCCAGGTGGAAAGCCGCAAGCCGCAAGCTGAAGTTATGCGAGTTGTGGCTCCAATAGCTGAGTCCCATTGAACTTCGTTAACTTGGTGCCCGCTGCTCTGGTCCCACTCTCAGGCCCGTTACTTGGGGCTAGCAGCACATTCTGCTGGGCACTGTGAGCACAGCCCACTCTTTGATCATATCCATGCCTCACTGCATGCTCTTCCTACTCTCGAACAAGCACCTCAGATTCCACTGCTCGCTCTAAGGTGTCAGCAAGATCCACCATGGCAAGCATCCTCATTCTTACAAACAATACAGTTGCAACCAACAAAGGATGGTTTCATACAAGTTTGGTCATTGATAGCACATTCAGTCGTAATAAGCACTATCCATAGAGGATTTGGGGAATATATGCCATCGTAGCTTTATAAGATGATGACATATGTACTCTTAGGCCCCTACCTTTGTTCAAGGATGGTGAAGAGAGAGGGACCATTCAGTAGTGGAAGAAAAAATAAGCGATGAATTGAGGAAGAAGAAATGTCTACAAAGGTAGCAGATATTTAAGAGCCGGATTTACCTATTGATGATGCAATTTTATTTAACTGATGTTAAATATGACATACCCCAAAGCTAGGTCCTTGGGCCTTTACTCTTCTTTCTATATTTAAACACTTGGCCAAATTATACATAGTCATGGAATTAATTTTAATTGCTATAAAGAAGATACTCAGCTATATGTGCCTATAAAAGCCAATGACAGGGAAGCCTGCTTAGCTGCTGTGAAAATTGGTTGTCACCAAATGTTCTGCTTTTACATTCTGATAAAACTGAGATGCTGGTCATTGGCCCTGCTAGACACCAACACCTCATTGATAAACATCAATAACGATTGAAAATTATTTGATTTTACAAAGTATGGCAGCCAAAAATATTGGTGTTACGTTTGATCCCATCCTTTCTTTTGATGAGCATATCAAAGATTTCAGCATGAGTCCCTTTTTTCACTTGTGTCACATTGCTTAAGTTTGATCCTGCCTGTCTATGGCTGATACAGAGACACTAAGATATGCATTTATAACATCCAGACTTGATTACTGTAATGTTCTGTTTTCAGGTCTGTCACATGCTAGCACTAAAAGTCTTCAGATGGTTCAAAATCCTGCTGCCAGAGTTCTAACTAAAACTAGAAAACTTGACCATATTACACCAATTCTTGCTTCCCTTCATTGGCTTTCTATAAATGTCATATCCGATTTCAATATGGTTCTAACTTTTAAAATCCTGAATGGACATAGCCCATCGTACCTGTCTGATCTCTTTAAATTGTACGTTCCATCTCAGTTTCTCTGCTCTCAAAATACAGGACTCCTCTATGGGCCCGAAGTTAAGAGAAAGTCAGCTAGTGGCAGGGCCTTTTAATTTCAGGCCCCATTCTTGTGGAATAACCTGCCCGCTACCATCAGACAATTACACTGTCTTGATTCCTTTAAATCTTAAGTCTTCATTTCTCTGGCTCTCCCACTTCATCTCTACTACCATCTTTATTTGTATACTCCACTGTAT
This sequence comes from Regalecus glesne, assembly GCA_900302585.1. Lineage (NCBI taxonomy): Eukaryota > Metazoa > Chordata > Actinopteri > Lampriformes > Regalecidae > Regalecus > Regalecus glesne. The sequence goes on along the minus strand of OMLC01067711.1, from coordinate 2,448 downwards.
ATTCTAATTACACCACCAAGTCTCCTTGTATTCCTTCCTCTGTCCAGTTGACACACTAAGTACCTCCCTAGCTGTCTTCCTTGCTATTTCTACCGTGGTTGTCCGGCCCTCCATCAACTCTTCACTGCCACTCAATGCCTGTCTTAACTCATCACTAAATGCGAAAAAACACTATTTCTTCTTCAACTTCCACCATTTGATCCTTGGCTGTCTCTTCACTCTTCTTGATTTCTAAATTCATCCTACAGCCCACAATCTGATGTTACCTAGCTATATCTTCCCTTTTCACAATCTTGCAGTCTCCATTCCCTTTCAGATGGCACCTTCTACTTGTAGATGTAGTCCACTTGTGTGCATTTTTCTCCACTCTTAAATGAAACTCCGTGTTCCTCCCTCTTCTTGAAACACTTATACAGCCATTACCATCCTATTCAAAAAATCCAACACCACCTGTCCCTCCACATTCCTCTCCTTGACACAATGCCTACTCATGACCTCCTTATCACCTCTGTGTCCTTCCTCAACATGCCTCTTGAAGTCCACTCAATCCTCACTTTCTCCTCATTAGGTACAATCTCTGCCATCTCATCTGTTTCATGCCAGAAATCTTCTTTCACTCCTGTCTGACATTACATTACATTACTTATACACCACTTGTGGGGTATATACGCTGATGACGCTCATCATCACATTTTCGGTCTCCAGCTTCATTTTCATCACTCTGTCTGAAACTCTTTTCACCTCCAACACACCCTTGATAGATGTATTATTCCTGCAGGATTATCCCTACCTCAATAAAGCTTGGTGTTACATTTGATCCCATCCTTTCCTTTGATAAACACATTATAGAATTCACCAAGAGGGCCTTTTATCAGTTGCATAACATTGCTAAAGTTTGATCCTACCTCTCTATGGCTGATGCAGACTCTAATAAATGCATCTGTACATCCAGACTTGATTACTCTTATGTTCTCTTTTCAGGTCTGCCACATGTTAGCACTAAAAGTATTCAGATGGTTCAAAATGCTGTTGCCATAATCCCAACTAAAACTGGAAAATCTAACCGTACTACAACAAATCTTGCCTCACTTCATTGGCTTCCTATAAACGTTAGATCTGATTTCAAGAGGCTTCTGCTAACATAAAATCCTAAATGGGCTTGCCCGATCATACCTGTGTAATCTGGAGGAGAATGAAGCTAGGAGGAAGCCATAAGCAGTGAAGTCAGAGGAGTCTTTGGTTTTAGGCCATTTTCTCTCAGCTGCTCTGAGCCTTGCCCTATGCTCTCTTATGATTTCAGTTAGCCATGGACTAGGGGGGACTTTACGAGCAGGTTTGGATATCAGAGGACAAATTTTGTTCAGAGAGGAGGCAAGTTAGGAGCAAAGTGTGCTAGGAAGAACAGACCAGAAGTACCTAAAAGAGCACTGAGACATGAGAGAGGGGACAGTGCATGCGTCAGCCAAGAATTACTTATGCATTGAGCAAAACTTTAGTTAGGCGAGAAATAGTGGTGAGATCATGAAAAATACTTTTCAGGATGCTTTTTTTGTTCTATACTCCTCAGAGTACGAACATAAGAATAATGACTGAATGGGGTGAAACATTGATACCCATGAGTGGGGCAAAACCAGGGAGAGACATTAGTCCTTCATTCATACTCAATGTGACGCTATTTCTTTCCTTATTAAAGTTTTTTAACGCTACTCAAAGGGCCAGGAAAAATCCCCTCACAGTCCAGACCCAGCCCAAGGGCCGCCAATTGAATAGGCCAGATGACACAAGTTTATGACACATTTTTGTCCATATCAACAGCTTTCCATAAAAAAACTGTCATCTAGCAAAGAAAATAGACAAAACACTAATTTTCTAAGAATCTATGATTAACAAATGGAATAGTATACGCACATGGGAAGAAAAAAGTATTAGATAAACAGTTTTTATGGCAGAGATCAAAATGATTGGAACACGAATATAAGCCATAATAAACGAACCAACAAAAACTATGAGAAGCAGCCAAAGGGATTGCTACAGCCAATTACTAGAGGATAATAAAAACAACATAATAATCAAAAAAAGGCATTGAATTAGGTTATCAAACATCAAAAAGGGAAAACTGCACTACCAAGTGACTTCCTTACTGAAAATGCTACACTATTAATGATATGACCTTAATTGTGTACAATTCTAATTTTTGTATGTTGTGAAATGTTTCAAGAGTAAGAAGTCAATAGATTGCAATGGTAATAATAGTGATGATTCCCTTATCAGTCCCACAAGGGGAAATTGGGATTTTTCAACATTTTTGACCCTTGACATGGCATATGTAGGACCGAGGATCGATCCTGCAACCTTCCGGTTGCCAAACGACTGCTCTACCCACTGAGCTATGTCACCCCAATGTTGCTAGTTAAAGATTTTATTGAGTGTGTGGTGACATATAATAAT
>OMLC01067708.1:0-11674 GCA_900302585.1 Regalecus glesne | reverse complement strand
GGGAGGAACGAGTTTCTAGGCAGTTTGCATCCGCTATGAGAAGAATGTCACCCAGGTATGACCTTCCCACACGGAGACGCGGCAGTCTTGGAAAAAAATGTGACCCCTGTAAAAGTGGAGGGCCACTGGAGTGTGAATTTCCAAACAAGGGAAAAGTTCCCAGTCCGCTCTTATCAAATGGAAAGATCAACCTGCTTGTTTTGGTTTTGCTTTACCGTTTGTTATCTCGGGTCCTTTTTTTTCTTCTTCTTTTTCTAACCACACTCTTCCCCTGGTGGAGAAACACGTGTAATGCTGCTCTTGGATAGCACAGAATGACAACATGAGGTTCGGGCTAATGCGGCCACCAAAGGGAAGAAAGCAGAACCAGTCAAATGCTTGGTTTTGGAAGTTTGCGAGCCAGACCTTCAGAACACAATGATTTATTGTCGATATGCAAACCAGCTGACGGAGAGATCATCCTCCTCCCAGTGACCGGTGAACTCTCACAAGCAGTTGGCTCTCTCGACTTCTGCTGGCAGTCATATTGTCCTGGCAAGTGCCTGCTTATGAGAGAAACACCTGATTGAGGCCACTGGCGACAGACGGCATTGCTAAACCCCCTAATATCCACCATTTGACCGATTCACAGCTCCTCGGGGTCTCCTTACGCAAACAGTGGTGAGTTCAAGGTAATGAGACATGGAAAGGGAACACCGGGCTCTCCTCACATCCACATGTTGAACAGGAAGAGGCCCAAGCAAAAAGAAAAAAAAGGAAAAGAAGGCTGAGATGGGCCGCCTGCTCTCCTCATGATGACCTCCGTTTCTGTCTGAAATCCAGGGGTGTGGGAGGATGCTTCCAGCACCTCTCCGACTCCCATTTAGCGGCATGATGCTAGCACGAATCTCCTCCCTGGAGCTGCAGCTGCATGCTGATCAACGTTTTGCATTTCAGTAATGGAGACAACTGAATCCCTCAAAAGGTACTGAAAGCATTAAGTAAGGCATTGGTTGTTATTTCCCCTCATCCCATGGCTCTACCCAAACTCCTGTTAGGATTAGGCCGTGATTTTTACCCACTACCCTTTGTGTTGTGATTCTTCTAGTCTCAGGGTAGAGAAGTTCACTCCAGTCCTTCCAAGCCCCTTATTCCAGTTGGTTTTGCTCTTCTACATGCCCACTCTTTCATTCTTCATTAATTAATGACTTCCCTCAACCTGGACCTGGACTTTCTAATGCTTACTGAATCCTGGCTTAAACCTGAGAACAGCTCCCCACTAGTTGAGCTCTGCTCACCCAGTTATAACCATCTGAACGTACCAAGGTTAACCGGTTGGGATGGAGGTATACTAGCTACCTTTCAGAACCATTATGGAGTGGCCTAGCTCAGTGGGTAGAGTGGCCTTCTGGCAACCGGAAGGTTACAGGTTCGATCCCCGGTCCTGCATATAGCATGTCGAGGTATCGTTGAGCAGGACACTGCTCCCCGAGCGCCATATGTTGGCAGTTCACTGCTCCTATACAATAGGATGGGTTAAAATGCAGAGAAATCCAAATTTCCCCTTGCGTGACTGATAAAGGGAACCTTTCTGTTACTTTAGCCTCTTTTACGTTTTGAATATAATCCAATCCATAATCCGATTTGCTATTTAATCATCTATCGACCCCCTAATTCATCCAGTTTTCTTTTGACTCAGTCACATTTTCAAACATTTCTAAATCATTTCACCTTATAGGGGATGCTACTGGCCCCACACATAACGGTGTACACACTCTTGATTTAGTGTTTAGCCTCAACATGTCTTTTGATCCCCTGAATACAACTGGTTTAGTCTCAGACCATGACTGCATTAGCTATTATGCTTCCTTAACACATACTGCAATACCTCAGAAATGTATAATTCACACTTGCATCCTTAATAAGCAGTCAGCACCATGTTTTCCAGTTACTTTTCCAATATGGCCAGCAGCCCTCCTCACTTCACCAGTGTTAATGCCGTAGTTAGTCGGTTTAATGACTTGTGTACATCTTCCCTTGATGTTTCAGCTCCATATATTTCCAGGGCTGTCCCAGTTATTAACAAAACCCTGTGGAGCAATGAAAGAGTCCATCGTCAAAGAAGAGAATATAGGAAAGCTGAACCCAGATGGAAAAGTCTTCTCTTGAAGTTCACCGACTCCATTTGAAAGTTATGACTGAATTCGGACTAAACTAATCAAAGGTTGAGAGCTTACTTCTCTGACCTGTTTAATGGTAATAAACAGGTCAGAGAGAACTAAACACAACCTATGGTTTCTGTTTAGTTCTATCAATCACCTTGTGAATCCTTCTTATACCATTTCTGCCACTTCTGCCAATGATTGTGTAAATGTCTTTGTCAGCAAGATTTATGGTCTAAGGTCCAATTTTACCCCCACTGTCCCCTCCTCCTGCCCTTTTCAACCATCTAATTTTTGATATTAAAATTTGCCCTCGTTCCTCTGTAGTTCCTTCTAAATACCCGTGCCCATATAGGCCCTTCCTCCATTTCATCAGATTCAGTTCCAACATTTTTTTTAATCGATCCTTGGCTGCTCTCTCACATCCAGGTCCATACAGGTGTATGTTTAATTCCGTGTTCAGCATATCCTCAAAAACCGTCTCTTGATTTGGTAAGGTCAATCAATTACATATTTTTTTCCAAAATTATCATTTTTTAATCCAAAATCATGGAAAAACTTTGTAAACTAAATCCTGGAAGCTGATTGAGGTCAAAACATTTTTTTAAAATAAAATTCAATCCAACTTTCACCAAAAGGACAATACTGAGATTGCATTATTAAGAGTGACCACTTCCGTTCTTGTGCATGCTGATAAAAGTGAATATTCTTTTAGATTTTAAATAAATTAGATCTACTACCTTCGACACCATCGATCATACCATCTTAGGGTTGATAGTACGAAACGTCTTATAAATTCACATATTGCATATCCTGTTTTGCTCACATGCAAATTGAAAGGTAAACCATACGGTATTAGGTTATAACCATTAGTAGCTGTCAACAAAGTGTCCCAGATTAGTTAGAAGATGTATTTATGAGCATAAACCCGATGGGAATGATCGGGTAGTTTTAGGGAACGTATTGGTGCAAGACTGAGCAATAAAACAATCAATTGCAGGGGTGCCGTACCAGCGTTGTGTCGTTTGTTGTTGACGCACTGTTCCGCAACTCTTGTGCGACTTTTTCGTGTTCTTTATTTTCAAAGAGTACATTAAGACTTAGAGTATGTAAACACAAAACCATCCTTGCCAGGGGGAAACGTAAAGTTGCATTCCCCAGGAAAAAGGAAAAATATTATACATATTCAGGAAATAATACACGGGAAGCAGATAGACACGGAAAAAACGTGGATGATTTAATGGCCCAAACCTGAGAACCTTTAAATAGCGGTTTGAGTTCGGGAGCGTCGCGGAACAACGTGTCATCAAAAAGCGACGCAACTACTCGAAAAAGGCTGCTGTGAATTCTTGGCTGTGATGACCTGTTTAAAATTATTTTGATTTTTAAGCTCTGTATAGTCTCTTCCCTACACCATCTTCTTTGTAGTGTCCGTGTTTGATTCCAGGTTGTGGCTAAAAAGCTAATGAGCACACCTTGGTCGGAAGAATGACTTCCCAACTCGGGAAATTGGACCAACTGACACGGGTTCGGCCATGTTTTGTTTGGCGGACATGGAGGAAACTTTGACACCGCTTACTTCATTCCGATCTGATCCCCAGGATTTGTATGTATTTCTTTAAAACACCACTGCATATTCCACACATCAACACATTTTCCAGTAAACTAAACAGAAAATGTCGTTTTTTTTCAGCGCCGTTGATTCAAGCATGTTAGTCAGCTGTTCGGATTTACCTCACTAAGAACCAGAGATTTATCTGGATGTGTGCGTTTCCTCACCGGTTGCTGTCTTCTCGATGATTTCTTCTTAATGGCTGTCGGTGTAGAAAAGTCCGCACCACATAACACGTGTGGTTCACATTTTGGATCGATGCAACTCTGTTCATCTCTCTCCAAAGTTAATAATTTATTTAACTTTTACGGTTTTGCTGCCTTTTTGAAGCAGGCAATGATAATTACCACCATGAATAGACACGACCACCTCTATTTAGTTCTGATGTTTTTTCAGGTATCATTAATGCAGCACTCGTTCCGTTGCATAACCAGTATTTAGTCTATGTTTTCTGCCAACAGCAATAAAAAACCGAGACAATCTCCGCCATGGTGGAACGCACACCTCCTCCGTTCCTTCATTCATCCACAAGGCTGCTGGAAAACTGCTGAAAAAAACCACCTTAGCAAGGCATTTAATCTTGTATGCCAGTCCTAAAATCACATTTCCTTACAGATAAATGCAAATGTGTGTCCACTGGATGAGAAATCTTCACCTCTTTTGCACGTTAACATACCAGGCCCATAGTGATAATCTCAACATTCAGCCATCCAGCTACCTGAGAATCTGCTAGTGGTCAATGTGGTAGAGGCTATTTTATGATACTAGCTGGAGCCTCACGTCTTGAGGAAGATGCTGAATCTGCATCTCTGGTGTGTCCAATTAACATTATCATCTTTACTATGCTGATATTTTCTTCTACAGTCAAAGGGCCTTGTGTCACATCCTTATCTTCTCTGGTTGAATATACTACATTTCTTGACTGAGTGTAACAGGAAAATGTCTCATGTATGTTTATTTGACCTGTGACACCACATAAGTATCTGATCCATCCAGTCGGTATCTCCCACTTTGATACCAAATCCTTAAAAGTTATAGTTCTTGTATTTAGTATCCATTCACAAGCATGACTGATATACTGCAATTCTTCACTGTGGGACATTCTATTATTTATGAAGGAAGCTCACACAGGCCTTTGACAGGAAGGGCCAATGGTTGACAGCTCCAGACTGTCTGCTAACATCTGGTCTGAGACTGATTAACTCTCCTTCATTCATCAGATGGACCCTTGAGCAAAACACTTAACCCACAACTGCTTCAGTGGCCAACACGACAAGTCTGTGGTTGTGCTGGGCAGCTCTCTGTCGGGTTGTGTGAGAGGGAGAGAGGTAGAGAGATGGTGTGAAGGAGGATAAAGTAGAACTAAGAGTAAGTGCCTGCACTATAAATTGAGTGCTAGAGTGAGTGAGCAGTGAATGGAGAGAGCGCAAAAAGAAAAAAAAAACATGACTGTGTACAGATGAATGCTGATCCTGTCAGATGATGACTGTGTAGCTTTTAGCCTGCCTAGCACTCATGCCCACACATACATGCACAAATCTATGATACATAGATACATTATCTATGATATTATGTGACCCCGCTTTTAAAACGATGTCAGACAGGATATGGCAAGAAGATCATCCATCCATTTTCAACTGCTTATCCTATCTTTGATATTCTTTGACTTCTCCAGTGCTTTTAACACCATACAGCCTGTGCTTCTGGGGGACAAGCTGGAGTAGACCATCACTTCGCAACCTGGATTCTGGACTACCTCACCAACCGCCCACAGTATGTGAGGACACCGGATTGCTTATCAGACATGGTTATTTGTAGTGTGGGGGGCCCGCAGGGAACAGTCTTGGCCCCGTTCCTCTTCACCCTCTACACAGCAGACTTCTCCCATAACTCACCCACCTGCCACCTACAGAAGTTCTCTGATGACTCTTCTATCATCGACCTCATCACAGATGGAGATGACAGGGAGTACAGCGAGCTAATTCAAGACATTGTGGACTGGTGCCAGCAGAACCACCTCCAGATCAATGTGAGTAAAACCAATGAAATGGTGGTGGATTTTTACAGGTGCACACACTCCCCTCTGACACTGGTGAACATCCAGGGGATGGACATTGACATGGTGACAACTTACAAGTACCTGGGTGATCACCTCAACAATGAACTGGACTGGACTGATCACTTGAGAGCATTATATAAGAAGGGCCAGAGCAGACTATGCTAAAGAGACTGAGGTCTTTTGGAGGTCAAGGGTCACTCCTTAAGACATTTTACAACATGGTGGTTCCACCAGCCATTTTATATGGAGTGGTCTGGTGGGGCAGCAGCATCTCAGCTACAGATAGAAAGAGACTTGATAAACTGGTCTAGAGAGCTAGCTCTGTCGTGGGATGCTCCCTCAACACTGTGGAGGTAGTGGGACAAGGGAGGATGATGGCTAAGCTGTCATCTATGATGGTCAATAGTTCTCACCCCATGCAGGACTACATTGCTAGGCTAGAGAGCTCGTTCAGTGACAGGTTACTGCATCCAAGGTGTTTGAAGGATCGTTTCCGCAGGTCTTTTCTTCCCTGCAGCTGTCAGGCTCTATAATCAGCGCTGTTCCCCCAATAGAACAAATTCAATACATGAGCAACATCAACATATCATTTAATTAAATCTGAGTGTATTTTTCCTGTTCATATTGTATATAGTCAATATAGTGTTCATATACCCCCCCCTGTTTGAATTGCTGTTACATATTATGCTCTAGATCTGATGCCTCTCTTACTGTGCTTTCCATTTTGTCCCCCTGTGGGACTAATAAAGGAATATCTTATCTTATCCAAAGTCAGGTCACAGAGGTAGCAGTTCCAGCAGGGGATCCCAGACTTCCCTTTTCCTGGCTACATCAACCAGCTGTAACGAAGATCCCGAGGCGTTACATGGCCAGTGTGGATATAATCCCTCCAGCTCTTTGTCTGCCCTGGTGAGCACATCCTAATGTTTTCTATTCCCTTCTTCTGGTTCCGTTGCTGTTCTCCTTCATGTTGCCTCCCTAAAAGTTATTATCAGTCCTCTCAAAGAGAGACGGGACAGTGCATACAACCAACGATGATCCTTTTCGGTTGGCATCGCCACCTTTCTGGTTGGAGTCAACGTTGTAATTTCAGATTTGTTGTTGTGTTTTGTGAGTTGTCATGATTTCCTATAGGCCCTTGTGTTATTTGAATAGTTGTTGCATTTTCCCATTTGTTGTTGTGATTTGCACCTCAGGGCCACTGTAACTAAGGGCTAGGGAATGCAAATAGTCAATAGAAGGTCCTCACAAAGACAGAATGTGTAGGGTGGAGTAGGGTGGTGTTGAGGAGCAAAAAAAGCAATGCACTCTCGGCAAACCCTCCCTGAACAAATAGAAAAGGGATATTAACCATGAGTCACTGGGTTATCTCTCCTGACGCCTGTTGCTGTGCATCAAGCAGATCTCAGAAACATCTCTAAGCTCTATTGTTCAACTAGCACCGAGAGAAGCCATGCTGCACCTGGTGAACTCTGCCTCGGTGCCCTGAAGGGACTCTGCAGAGGTGGTGAGATCCGTTCCTCACCTAGACTGACAGGGAAAACAATACCAGATTATTTTGTGTGAGCGTCCGGTTTGGCTGCATCATTGCACAGATGTGTGCAGAGACTGGCCCATAGCCAGAGGGTCACTGTTTGACCCCCCCACCCACGCGTAAAAACCTCAATCGTGTCCAACAGCAAATTATATGTATGTCATCGCACGGGGACCTATAATCAAGTCAGAGTGTCACTAAATCATGTCTGGATCGCAGCACACGGACCGCAAAATATAAACCTTATCCTGAAGGGACACACATCTCAAGATGTTATCTCTCAGCTTATGCATATTTTCAGAGTTTCTCACTCTGCAGCGTAAACACTCCAGCATACATGTTAATGCATATATGTATAAGTAATCATACATGTAAATAAATATGTGTCACGAGGGCTTGAGCGTGGATTCGGAACTTAAAGAGTCGGCTTTGGCTCGATGTCGTACACGGTGCGGACACGTGATCGTTTTTCAAGCACAGGCGATTGCTTTTAAAAAAAATCACAATAAATTACAAACTTCCGGTTACGTGATCAATTAAGTGTGATTTAGGAATTTGAAGCTTTTTAAATGTTCTTCATCCAAACAGTTATGGTCCTGGATAGGGCTGCGGTAGCTCAGTGGTGGAATGTGTGCTTCAGGAAATGACGAGCCACATGGAGCGGGTTCAAATCCACTGTGGGGCATCAGGAAGGGCATTCAGCCTTAATCCCCCAAGCGCCATCTAAGTCTATGTCCACCCTCACAACATGGGGACTAAATGGGACAGGTAAAAACGGACCTCCCATCGAATTATGGTCCTGATAGACTGTTACAGCTTCAGCCACGGTATTTAATTAGACCTGCATTGTTCTGGTATCAGTCCCTACATCAGGTTTGGCCCTAGTGGTCTGGAATTGGACACACTGCCTTAAAGACTTGGATGACTCGGACTCACTCCCATAAAGACTCGGTCTGGACTTGCTTTGGGTGGTCTTGACTTCAAGGCCGTGTATCAGGCAATAGTAAGTTGATATATGTCTCTCTGTCTCGCTCTCTGTGTCTCTCTCTCTCTCTTCTACCTCTCTGTCTCTCGTCTTAATGTCCAGCAAGCATCGTGTGAGGTTGGGGGTCGAGGCACGTGGTTGAGAAAATCGCAGGTTTTTGAGTGGCTGACAGTATAAGTACCCCACAGCCGATTTGTCTTCACCTGAGCCTCCAGGGTCTTGGGGAGGAAAGAGACTGTTGATGGAGTGTTTGATTTACCCAACGGTGGTCCGGTTACTAGAACATACACACAAACACCTGGATCCCCACCCACCACCACCTCATCTATTTAAATCACTCAGGCAGGTCACTGAAGTCCAAGTCGGTTCCCTTTGTGAAGATTTAATTTATTATCACGGAGCATCTTTAACATACACAGTCCTCTCCTCAACCACTTCCCAAGCCAGTATCTGTGAGAGGACCGCATCAGTTCACCTCTCACGCTCCTGGACCGTCTTATGGCTCACGGCTGGTCTTTCTCAATCTGCGGCCTCTTTGTGATTGTGCGCCCAGAAAGTCTAAACAAGACAAACAGAACGGATATACCAGATCCTGTGGAATGTCCTGGGATGGAGTGAGCGGGCATAAATGCAACCCCAACCCAAACTGTTTTGTTGTCACGGTTACAACCACCAGAAAACTGTCAAGAGGAGTGCATGTTTCATAAACAACGGTGAATGATGGACTGGCACCTACAAGAAAGAAGCTTCGCCCGGAGTCATTTTGATTTCTCACTTTCTCTCTCCGTAGTGCGACCCGAGTCATCTGCTCTCTTGGTTTTTTTCTTCGTCAATGGCTCAGTGCAGTCCCACACTTATTACTGTTTGCTCATTCATCATCTGGATCATCTAGGACTTGCTCGCAAGGTACCAGAGGTCAGCACCTTGAACTCATGGCAGAGGAAAGCATGAGAAAACATGACAACATACAGAGGCCTGTTGTTAGGGCGGCATAGCTCAGTGGGTAGAGCGGTCGTCTGGCAATCGGAACGTTGCAGGATCGATCCCCGGTCCTGCATTGTAACATGTTGAAGTGTCCTAGAGCAAGACACTTGACCCCTAACTGCTCCCCGAGCGCCATATGTTGGCAGCTCACTGCTCCTATACAATAGGTTGGGTCAAAAATGCAGAGAAATCCAAATTTCCCCTTGCGGGACTGATAAGGGAATCATTATTATTATTATTATTATAAGCAGCATTCAGAAGTTACGGAAATCCTATGAACCAAGCTGGTTATTGAATAGGCTGCGAAAATGCTAAAAACTTTGAGGAGAGGTGGTCAGATCGACACAGCTTCATATGATCGAGATCTCGCGTATTTAAGATATAAGCCGTGGGCGTGCGTGCGTGCAGAGCGGTCTGGGACAGGGAAACTCATTGGTTTTGAGCTGCTCATTGATTTACATCAAAAGCTGTCCTGTCGTTTGAGTTTACAGCACATATGAGAACTCTGAAACCCGATGGTTACTAAAGCCATGTACACACCTTGGTTTGTCACAGCCCACCCCACCCTGTCAATCACACGGTTCAACAAACAGCTCCTCTGGCACATATCACCATGGAAAGATCTTCATCTCTTCATCAAAACAACACAGCGGGGTCTCGTCCGTCATCCCAAGAGGTCCCTCTGCCTGACTTCACAAGATGATATCCTTTAGTCATGGCAGGCGATGTCAAAGGAGTAATGATTATTTACAGGAGGACCCAAAGCCAAGTGTGTATGTGCAATGCTGCACTGCCTCCCCTGCCCCCTTCTTTAAACCAGTTTCAAGAGACCCCCCTACTCACACACACACACACATTTCTATCCTTGTGGACATTCATCGACTTATTATTAAACATTTAAATTGTATTTGGTATTATTTATTATCATTGTTTATTATTCTTCCTAGTCCATCCCCTACTTGTCTCACAGACCTGAAGAGTTACCCTCCCTCTCTCTCCTAGTGGTCTTCATCATCAGGTCTATTGGCACTACTAACCATCATCCTCAGCACAATGGGTGCCAGGCCTTTCTCCTATGCTGCACACAAACTTCAGAAACTCATTTCCCATCACATCCACATACTGTACCTCACTACAGAGTTCAAAACTGCCCTTAAAACCCTTCTTTTTAAACTAGCTTATTCACTACGACCGCATCTTCCTTCACAGCATCTTCCAGCTCCATGCTCTGTTTCTTATTCCATGTGTTATTGTGAATTATAAGGTTCTTACTGCTTTGCTGTTGTATCACTGGTCATATATGATGTAAGGTGGCCTTTAGTCTTATGAAAGACACCATTAGATAATATTGATTATTATTATTATTCTTATTCTTATTATATTCATCCCCAAACCTCAACTCTTACATTGACCTCAACTTTATCCTTATTCTTCTTCAAATCAAATGTCTAAATATAGATTTTTGGCCAAGTTAAATCAGGTTCAAAATGATCACACGCTTATAGTTAAAAACTCAAATCGGTCCCCAAAAACATAGCTAAACAAAACACGCACACACACACACGCACACACAAACCCCCCCAAAACTGTTGTTTTGGGGGGGTTATATGAACAGTGCCAGTATGGTGAGATTTTAGTTGTGGTGGGAACATTTGAGTGTCAAATTTTTGTTATTACTGAACTGGATGACTCGTTATAATTGGACATGTTTTCATGTAGGCTGGCAAATAATGATGGTAATAATAGAACCCGATGTTTCAGGTGGTCCTGTTTCACATGTCCCGTAACTGGGGTTTTACCTTGCTGATTGAAAAACAGCAAACTGAAGAAGAAGGAATCCTCGTCCTGGACAACGTAGTGAAGTTGAGATGAGACGAGAATCGTGATAATGGAACATGTGCAACAAACCTCTCTCTATCTCTATCCCCCCCCTCTCTCTCTCTGATCTGCTGTAAGAGGATCTGCGAGCCTGGATTTGGCCTGGCAGCTGTACAAGGCACCGAGGCGTCCAAGCACACCATATCTGTTTGCTTTGGATACTGGTGTTGTTGTGAATCTCCCACAAGAGCATACTGTTTCTTTGTAATTAATAGTAGCCTGCTCTGTCTCTGGCCTGGGAAGAAAACTGGTTTGCAAACACACACACACACACACACACACACACACACACTAATGGAAAGTTCGTTTCCTTGCGGGCCGTGGTCCGATTTGGAGCGTGATCAAATGGAGGCAGCGAGTCTTTAAGGGCTGCCAGGGGTGCAGTGAGAGGTTTTCCTCGGCGAGGAGATGAAGGCCTTGAGCGTGTGTTAACACCGAAGGGCATCCGTTCTTGCTTAAGTTCTCTTTGGTAGAGCACCAG
>OMLC01067706.1:0-11395 GCA_900302585.1 Regalecus glesne | reverse complement strand
GATGTATATGGTGTCATAGTCTCATCAATTACCGCTCCGTGGAAGGATCAAAGAAAACCCTTCTAGATTAGCTGTATTATCTGGGTTACAAGACTGTTGTCCTATAATCAGGCTCTAATTAGTTGTCCACTCTTATATGAGTTTAATCAGATGTGGATTTACTCTTGTCTATACATACGCATTGTAAATTTGTACTTTTGCCAATGGTGCTGCAATGGACCATTTTTCATTTTTCATGGTCTGATAGTGTCCCTGAATGAAATTCGTTCGAAGGCAATGACACGTACCGAACCAATCAAGCATTCTTAAAGTAATTTTGGTAGATAAAGTTCTGCACTAAAATGCAAATATCTGAGTAATTATAGCAGGCTAGGATAAGAGCTTGATTCCAATTGGCCAGAGGATACCCATTATTTTCCCAATACTCGGGAGCTGCTGCAAAACTGTCTGATCACTGCGATAAATTAATGCACAAGAAAGGTTTGACTAATCTATTTCCACCATATACTGGCCGATAATGGTTCCAAGGAAATAGTTTTACAAATTGCCTGCAACATTTAGTGTACCCAAGGTAGCAATCAAGCCTGATGAAAGTGGTCGTGATCCAAAACAAAGTGGTCATAGTATAACCAGGCCTAATCAACAGGACATGCATGCCACATTTACCAGCCAGGGACAAGTTAAGGGTCCAAAAATACATTATTTTTGCATACGTAGCACATTTACTGAATTAAAGACTTTAGAATAGCATTTAATATTATAATGATGACACATATTAGGAGACAGATTTGGAATTGTCACCTTTACTGCTTATCATATCCATTGGTTGGCAGCCTGAGCATAACTGCAGTGGATTCCGAGGAGAACATTTCTGGATTCTGGGGAGGTGGCATGACTCAGGAGTTAGAGGGGATTGTCTAGTTGTTGGAAGGTTGCTGGTTCAATCCCTGGATCCTTAAGAAAGCATGTTGAAGTGTCCTTGACCAAGATACTGAATCCCTAACTGTTCAAGCCCTGTGAAGGAATGGTGACCTGTCAAAGTCACCATTCCTTCACACTTAAAGTCATCCTTAAGCCCACTGAGTATTGGGATAGGCTCCAGCATGACTTTGCAGCCCGATTTTGGATAAGCGGTGGATGATAGATAATGGCAGAAATTAGGAGAAAAGATTTTGATTGTTACCTTTGATTGTTACCTTAGTGTAACTGCAGTGGATTCCGAGTAGAATTTGTCTGGGTTCTGAGGAGGTGGTATGACTCAGTGGGTAGAGCGGTTGCCTGGCAATCGGAAGGTTGCAGGTTCGATTCCCGGTCCTGCATACAGCATGTCGAGGTGTCCTTGAGCAAGACACTTAACCCCTAAATGCTCCCCGAGCGCCATATGTTGGCAGCTCACTGCTCCTATACAATAGGTTGGGTCAAAAATGCAGAGGACAAATTTCCCCTTGCGGGACTGATAAGGGAATCATTATTATTATTATTATTATTAGGTCAACTGGTAATTGGAAGGTCGCTGGTTCAATCTCCGGCTCGTTCAGAATGTGTGGTGATGTGTCGATGAGCAAGACGCTGAATCATTAACTGCCTTCTAGGTGGTGCAACTGCCCACTGCTCCTATACAATAGGATGGGTTAAATGCAGAGGACAAATTTCACTGGAAGAATACAATAATCAAAAAATGTCTTTCTTTTTCATACCCATGGTGTATGGTAGGCAGCCTGAGCATTACCATGTTGAATGTCCAAGTTGAAAGTTTCTGGACTTGGAAAATCAGTCAAAAGCTAAGAAAAACAATTTATTCCAAAAGCCTGTGATTCAGTGCTTGGCACCAGCACATGCTAAAAGGATTTTAAGCTGAAATGCAGGGCTTTATTAATCTTCATTAAGCACTTCTCATCGTGGACAGCTGAGCTTCTTGGCATCCTATTGTGCAGAGTTCTATCTGAGACCTTTACTCCAAATTATTTTCCCAGAAACCACGATTTAGTTTTTTTTGTCTGCGTTTTTCCTCAGCTGAGTGCACTCACTCATTGATATGACTATTCATGGAGCAGATACTTAAAATCCAAAATACCATGCTGTCAGAGTATGCAAGGTTCTCATTAGCAGGGTTTATGAAGAGGTCCATATTACATGTCATGATTAATCCCCATGTTGAGGGGATGGGCACAGATTTTGATGGAGTTTACGGGATTAGGGCCGGATGCCCTTCCTGCCGCCCTTTGGTAGGTTCAAACTCACTGCATCTAGAAGCGCTTGCTCTATCACTGAACTACTGTGACCCCCTTTATATTTAATAGGGTGTATATATAACTTAATGTCTCTCAAGTTTTAGGTGGTTTCACGGACCTTTTAAGTGTGAATATTGAACTTTTTATATATTTTATAAGTGCTTGCATTTAATAACTATATTGCACTTTTAATCGAGCATTACTTCATCACAAAACAGTGGTACTTTATCTAACATTGTTGCCTCATGGTAAGAAGGTCCTGAGTTCAAACCCCATGCCATCCTAGGTCCTTTCTGTGTGGAGTTTGCATGTTCTCCTTGAGTCTTTGTGGGTTTCCTCTGGATGGTCCTGTTTCCTCCCACCATCAAAAGGGCATACCATGTTAGGATAAATATTCCTGCCCCTGACCAAGGTAATAGGAAAAAGAATTGGAGTTGGTCCCCATGCGCTGCAGTTCCTCATTGATCCTATATAATAAAGGTTAAATGCAGAAAACCTATTTTGCGCTATGTATGTACAATGACAAATAAATCAAGTTTCTTGTTTTTCAAATACTAGAGAAGGGGACACAGACTTTATCAGAAATATCTTGATTCATTTCCATTTCTCTTACATGTTATTCTACAACAAGTAAGGTATATGCAAAAGGATTACACTCCCTTCGGTCTCTATATGATTATCACACTGTAAATTACAATCTACTTGTGAGTTCTTGAGAATAATCTAACAGGGCTCTAGTTAATGGTCATGGTCCTTTGCATATGAAACCGATCATTGTTTTCGGTCATTATGGCGCTGTGTTGTTTATAAGGGCGGTGATTGAGACTGAAGAGGTCACTTAGATGAGTGGTGAAACATTTCTCCCACAAATCATTGTGTCCAGATGAACTGATTCAACTCTCTGTGATTTCCTTACCTGTTTTATTCAATATGCGCCAATGTCTGACATTGCTGCACTGACTACCGAGGCCGCATGGGCTTTGCTTCCCGATCATGTGCAGATGTGTCGCGCCACGTCCAACCCCATTGTGGGCTGAGCCAATCAGCAAGGGCATAGAGGCGATGGGTGAAAGAGCAGAGTGAAAGAGTGACCTCGTAGTTTAACGAGCAGACTTGCTGCAGAAAGAAGAGAGACGGAGAGACTCCAGACATACCGGGAGACAGAAAGCCATGCTGGGACATCAAGATGTTGTGTGGGATTAATAGGATAAGAAGGCCATCATTATCATATCATAGCTGAGTTTTGCAGTCATGCTTGTTTAGAATTTTAGTTTGGGGTTACCAGTTCGATAAGCTGATGGAATCTGATGAAATGGCAACAGGTGTTAAATAAGCTTATATTGCGAATGGGAACCCTGCCATCAGACTTTAAAGATTTCTCTACTTTGTGACGCAATTCCGACAGTTGTTCGGTAATCTTGAGTTTTAATTAGATAGTAGGGGAATTACAATCATTTCATGTCAGCCCTGATATCCACAAGGGTCAGTGGAGAGCATTTAAGCAATCTAGATGAAATGGGTGTTATGTGTGTTTCCTCCCACTGTTGTAAGGAAACATGAATCTCCTTTTGGCAGTTCTGTAACCATTTGTTACCTCAGAGGTACATGTGGTCTGGAGCACTTTCTTACATGGAGACATATGCACATCTGCAAAAACAGCTATGTGTACATACATGTACACACATGCATACAAACAAACACTCACTCACCCGCAACACAGTCGATACAGTACACCACTATCTCCACAACTTCCTCCCTCAGGTTATTCACCTGAGTGTGTGTGTGTGCGCGTGTGTGCACGTGTGTGTGTGTGTGTACCCGTGTATGTGTGCATGCTTGACCATATGAGTCTAGGTGTAAGTGGCCGCGTCAGAAAAACGGCAGTGAACTCCAGCTCCCTGCACGGCTTCCCGAGGCTCAAGGGGGTTTGCAGGAATGGATTTGTCTATTAGCTCGTAAAGAACATTGCTCAGTGCCATATCGATCATCTGAGCTGTAACGTTTAGGGTCTTTAAGTTGTAGAGTTGATCTAGTGGTACACAGAATCCCTTGGCCATTTTACCAGAGTGAGAGATGATCAACTTAACCCCAGCGTCGCGCTTGGCCAGAGGAAGCACTACTATAAACACATCCGCTGGAGCTGGGAAATGGCCACCCTTTTAGCCATGTAGGAAAAGCCAAAAAGCCGTTGTGGATTCACCAGGTCTCTCATTTTAGCCATATCGCTTGGACAGCTGTGGTATTATTTCCCCCTCTTTCATAGTGGCCTCATCACATAGTTGGCCATGCAGGCTTTTGTACATGTCAAGCTGTCAGAATGTGGCCCCCCCTCCATAGTCCTGATGTCGGCCCTCCTCAGCTCACTGATCCAAGGGAAGACCTACTGGACTATGCTGGGGGTTAGTGGGAAGTTAGGACGGTGTGTATTTGTGTGTACATACACGCATGGCCCCAACTTTTTCGCATGTGTGCGTACATGTGTATGTATATGCATGTGATAATTATCTTCCCTTCCCTCCCTCGGCGACCATCTCCAGCTCACATACCCCTCCTCCATTCCCATCTCGGCACCATGGCAACAGTCATGAAATCAGAACATCACGCATTCTGCCTGGATTCTCAGCAGCCCAGAGTCTGCTTGTACACAAACTGTGCAGCAGAAATAACATAGTGTCCAACTAATGCTAGCTGTTCTAATGGTAGGTCACGGCCATCCGATTAGAATGGCAGAGGAGGTGGAAGGAGAGATTTCTTTTTTTTTAATATACAGTGGGAGAAGGGGCTTAAAACTGTTTTTAGCTTCTGACACAGCTGGAGTATTAAAATGAGAGGGGAGCATAGTGAGTGGCACATGAAAAAGCTCACAGTGGAGAGGAACAATAGCCCTGAGAGTACAGGGAGATTAGTGCAAATCAGAGTGTTCTGCACTGGGTGAGAGAGGCTGAATGAGTTTTGAGGGCACAGAGGTGTTTGGAAAGGAACACACACACACACACACTTATGCATGCTTATGATGATTAATGTCAATTTGTTTGTGTGTGTGTGTAGGTGTGTGTTTGTGTTAAGGGTCAGTAGGGTGTTTATATTGGCAGGCAGTGGTGAGGTAGAGGAGCTACAGCGCTACATTAACTACAGCGGGACTGACATAGAAATGGTTGCTTGGGAAAGGAAGAGGAAATTAAAATGTTATTTTCAAGTCATTTCTTCCCCCCCTTTTCCATTTCCTGGTGCTCTGACTGTGCGAACTGGAGGACTATTTTTTCCAGGAAGTGACAGGTTGAAAGCATGTTGTGCAAAGGAAAAAAAAAGGATAATAGATGCAGGCTTCTTTTTCACCAAAAATATGCCTGCTGTCAATGAATTGAATTTACCATTTAACAGGATTTTACCAATGAACTATTGCGGATCACTTTCTTGTTGTGAAAATGGCTGGAATGAATGAATGAGTGACTGATTGGGTTTATAGCTATTCTGAAAATCTGTAAGGGCATGTGAGGTTCCACGGAAAACTGAATGCTTTTGCCAAAAGTATGTAACCAAAAGTAGTGGCACCATAGCAGTCCATCCACCATTAGGCCAGGCTGTCATTTTGGTTTACTGCCAAGAATAATGGATATAACAACAGTTGTTTTTTTTCTTCCCCCCCATTTCTACCATAATGATGATACCAGGCATACCTCTGCCATTGCTGTGTGGGTGCCAGTATAAAGGCTGCCATCTCAGATCTGGTGTCAGTAGTAAAGGCTGTAGTAAGGTGGCACAGTGCCCTGAGTCTGTCAGACCCCAGGGTGTGCACACCTCCTGCCATTATCAGCTCTCAGCCCTGGCAGCTACAGACAGCTAATGGTCTACTGGGTCTCACCCAACAATCTGCTGACCAGTGCGAGGGCTTCTGGTTGAATGGCTGGACACCGACACTTGCATATGCGAATTTTGCAAATATGTGTATGCATTTGCGTGGACACTAGCGCTCAACATCATACAGACATGGATATAAATACAATCACGCTTGCTGCATGTGGTTCTGATTGTGCATCTCTACACAAATAGTTCTTAATAACATGCTGTCACTTATACACTGATAGGATGCTATTTTTCCATCTCACAATTCAGTCCCACATTGTGAGGGTGGACACAGACTTAGATGTGGTGTGGGGGATTAAAATTGGATGCCCTCCCTGAGACCCCATGGTGGATTTGAACCCGTAACATCTGTCTCGTCAGTACCCGAAGTGCACACTGTACCACTGAGTTAGCCCCGCCCCATAAAAAGGAAGAAGAAAGGCTGTCATTTATACACTGTGGCTGAAAAACAAAATCCTCTTACCTTTGCCGCCAGGTAAGGAATGGACGAAACACAAAACAAATGAAACATGAGTGATATATGAGCCAATTTCACCCATTCACTGAACTCTAGGGTGGTATCTCTTCTCAGAGAGTTGTCTGAATGATTTATAGAAGTGGGTGACAACCTTTGTCACAGGCAGCGTTTAATTGAAAAAAGCCACAATAGGACTTTGGAAAGCCATTAATTGTTATGGTTAATTAACGTAAACATTAAATGAGGAGAGTTTTAATTGGTTTTCTCTTGATGAGGGTAGGGATCTAGGGTGACCAGAATCTGCATATGTAAATAACTGGAAACCCCTCCAGGTCTTGGCTGAACTCTCCCCACCAACATACTCTTTCTTGTCTTCTCTCTCTCTCTCTCTCTCTCTCTCTCTCTCTCTCTCTCTCTCTCTCTCTGTTTCTCTCTCTGTGTCTCTCATGTCCTCCTTCTCTCTCTTTCTGTATACTAACTACTAACTTCCTTATTTAATCTCTGTAGCAACGCTGTTTGTCCTTCTCAAACATGCTTGGACACATGCATAAACTTTTACCACACGAGATTGGTCTGGGCCTGGGCTCCTCTTCTCCCACCACTGGCTGGAGCTCTGTTTGGGATGCTTCCTGGCTTTAACAAACGCCCAGGGTACATCTGTCGGGATCTTTACAATGCCGTGATTGCAAATATCCCCCAATCTTTTGTGAATGGTGCTCATTGCCACTGAATGTGCTGTTGATTACCCAACTTACATATGAACTCAGCCTATTTTGTGGGATTGATGTACCGTTTATAAGGGGGGGAATGCTTGCAGTCAGCTCAGACTGAAGATGTCACCTGTTTGAGTGATGAAACGTTTCTGAATAAACTTCTGATCCAGTTGAACTGATTCACCTTTTTTTGTGGTTTCCATACCTGGATTATTAAGCGTGCATCAAGAGTTAGCTGACCTGATGCGCAGTAGAAGGTTTCCAGAGCCATGGACCCATCACCTTTTGTTTTTAACCCGGACTCTGCATTAGCTAAAAACCCAGACTGGCATATCTGATGGGCCTGTTCGGGCAGTAAATTGCAACGAGCTTGGTTATATATTCTGGCACCATATCATTCAGAGCCTTGTATGTTATTGAAAGCACTTTAAAAAAACATCTAAAAGAGACTAGAAGCCAGTGCAGTCATGCCAGGATTGGTATATTGTGTAAAAAATCACTTTGCTTTGGTCAATAGTCCAAATGCTGAATTTTGAACAATTTGGATCTGCTCCATAGATCTAATGGTCAGGCAAGTAAACAATGCATTACAGTAATCAAGGCTGGACAATATAAGAGTATGTTTATTTTTTTCTGTGTTACTGAAGGACAGAACGGATCTAATTTTGGAAATTTTCCTCAGTTGATAAAAGGACTGGACTACTTTCTTTTAGATGTTATTCCAGGCTCAATTTATAATCCAGGATAACACCGTTTTTGTCTAGCTGATTTTATGTTGGGAGTGATGGGCCCAAGGATTAGATGTGTTTTGAAAGATGTTCAGGGCCAAAGATGAGAACTTTTGACTTGTCAGAATAAAAAATATAAGATAATTTGGGACATCCAACTGTTTATATCAAATAGAAAGCTATGTAGGGAAGCTAATTTCTGGTTTCTGAATGTTTAAATGACAGGTACAGCTGTTTATAATCTGTGTGGCTATAGAAAGAGATGGAGTGACAGCTTAAATTTCCCAAGGGTAACATTTACAGGGTGAACAAAACGGCTCCCAAAATTAATCCTTGTGGTATTCCATGTTAAAACTGAGCAGATTGTGATAAATTCACCGACAGAAACAACAACAAAAATTCCCTGTTGGCTAAATGTGAGGAAACCAGTTCAGAGCAGTAATTCCTACCCACTGTTTTAGTCTGTCTGTAAGAATGGGATGATCGATTGTATCGAAAGCTACATGGAGGTCAAAGAATCTTAACACGGAACATGCATCAGAGTCTGCAGCCATCAGTAAATCATTGGTGACTCTGAAGAGCATTCTCTGTGCTGGATAGCTTGCAGAACCCACATTGAAACTTCTCCAACATATTGTGTTTATCAAGTGCCTGTCGTATTTGGTCTTTTATAAGATTGTTGAAATAAATGACGGTTTGGAAACTGCCTGGAAATTGTATTCTGCTTTATGGGATCTAAAACAGTTCCCTTCAGCAGCAGCTAAACACAAGCCATTTCCAAAAGCTCTGGGACAACTCCAGAAGTCAGAGAGCCATTGATGACTGTCAATGCAGGGCCGATTGACTCTATTGCTTCTTTAAGCATTTTTGTCAGGATAATCCCAAGGGGACTAATTTAGGGTCTCTGGAGTGACAGGTTTCTTGAGATCCAGCAGTGATATTGGTCGAAAACAACCCAATACATTAAAGGCGGAACAGAAGAGGTAGTGCTATTTACTCTGAGAAGTCCACATTTACATGTCACAATTAGTCCCCCATTGTGGGGGTGGACATGGATTTAGTTGTACTGTGAAGGATTTAGGCCAGATGCCCTTTCTTATGCTCACGGTGAAATCAAACCCGCAACATCTGGCTTGTCAGTTCCCAAAGTGCACTTTGCCCCTTAGCGCCAAGGCCCCATTAGTGATATTTTCTCTATGATAATACTTTTCCATCAAAAAGCTTTAAAAAAGCCACTGGCCATAGAAGTGTCTGCAGTGTGGGATGGAGAATTTTCCAACTTATTGATGGTAATAAAGATGATTCTGGGGCTGTGCTGGTTGTCAGAGATTAGCTGTGGGAAATACTGGTACCTTGTTTCATTTACCTTATAATTGTATGAAGTTAATGAGTCTTTGACGAACAAGTAATGAACCCGCAGTTTATTGGACTTCCATTTGCGCTCAATTCTTTGACAGGTTCTTTTAAGACGCCTTTTTTTCTGACAGAGGACTTGAGTTCACTTGTCACAGGAGCAATCATGTTCAGGACAGATAAGCTAAGTGATTAAAGACATCCAACTGATTATCTGCATTAATGAGAATGGACAAGTTAACGCTATCAGTGGTAAAAAGTGAGCTGAATGACTGACCTGTGTGTTATTGAGAACTTTTGCTTACACATTTTTATAGTAGCTTGGATATGTGTATTAAGTAGAATACATATATGGTCAGAGACAGCAAGAGTGCTAATTGAGAGACTATTTATAGAGTCAAACCAAATGTAAGCAGTAGTATGTTGGACAAAATTCTAGGACTTAGTGATATTTAAAAACTTAGTTGCAGCATGATTTGAGGTATTATCAACATGAAAGTTAAAATCACTAAAGATCATAATTTTATTTTATCTTGGGAATTCGGAAAATTCAGTAAAAAAAAGGAAGATTTAAATTTCCGGGATCAATAAATAAAAATACAGAGAAATGAAATGACTGTCAATTTTAAACATCATTACCCTAAAACTTGATAAGTTATTGATAGAAATAAGGCTACACTTAAAGTGACTTTTGAAATTATAGCAAGGCCTCCTACATGGCCACTTGCACATGCATAATTTAGAGGTCAAAGTTCATTCAACTGTCTGTGATCACCTGGCCTTAACCATGTTCTTGTTAGAAATAAGATATCAAGGCTCTCAGTAGTAATAAAATTATTTAAAACAGGCTTTGTTGGAGACTGACATCACATTAAGGGGGTGATTTGAGCTTTAATGGATTCAATGCAAGTGGGACCCAACCACTAATACAGTAGGCTTTGATGGGTAATACCAGCAAACTTTGAATTTAGGGTCCTTGGTCTTGTAACAGTGGGGATCCTTTGAGGATCTCAAGGACAGGAAACATGTATTACATCTGATGACAATAGATAACAATTTGGTTATCTTGTGCTCAATCTGGGAGTAATTCTAACAGGAATAGCGTTGTGAAATGACACTGATATGCTGTATGAATACAATAAATGCTAAATGGATTCTCCCTTAAGGGATGCATTTTTTAAAATACGACGTGACGGGCTGACACAAGACATCCTCTTCATACTCACATTACATAATTTTATTCTAAGGCCTCTGAGATCTATCCATATGCAAGGTTTGAAGTTTTTATTAGTTCATTTGAAAGAATTTCTTGTTATCTCTGTGCGTGTATTTGCGTTTGCACGCATGGGCAGGTGTGCAATAAATTATTATTACGTTGACTTCCTAATTTCCTCCTTGTAATGAGAAACTTTCAAAACACTATCAGTGATGGCATAAACAGCAGCACGATTGTGAGGATATTACACACGATATGGTATATCAATAGCCACATGTTGGATTAGTGTTTGTATTGTTGATACTGTCATTATAGCAGCTGCCAACTGTGTCGAAGGAGAGGGCCTAAGTTACACACACACACACACAATGACCGGGCTAGATGAATCATTCCCATGACATGTAGACAACCACATTGTCAAGTGGATCACTTGTGGAAACGTTTCATTATGCAGCCTGAAGCTTGGATGTTTGCTGAGTGAATTTTGAAGGGGAGGAGCCGAGTGTCCATCATAGTGTCAGCATGTGAGCGTGGGTGAGGACTGTAGTGAGTTGAAAGCCTGGCGGCTATGTGGTCACTCACTGCTGCAGTGGAAGAGCTTTCGTTGGCCCATAGAGGGCTGCTACCAGTGTCTCAGAATAACTGAATGCACCAGTGCGGGCCAAACAGATGCTCACTGCCTTGTCCAGCTAGTGTGTGTGTGTGTGTGTGTGTGTGTGTGTGTGTGTGTGTGTGTGTGTGTGTGTGTGTGTGTGTGTGTGTGTGTGTGTGTGTGTGTGTGTGTGTGTGTGTGTGTGTGTGTGTGTGTGTGTGTGTGTGTGTGTGTGTGTGTG
>OMLC01067705.1:0-11543 GCA_900302585.1 Regalecus glesne | reverse complement strand
GGTTATGCCACTTGCACATATCAAATATATACTTGTGAGTGTGTATGTATGCTTTTGTGTGCTCCAGAATCCGTAGCAGCTATTAACAAACTGCAAACCTATGCTGAGAGGGTCACGGAAGAACGGGTCTCACTGTCACCCAGTAAGGTCAGAACCCTTTGATTCATGAGGCCAGTAAAAAGTGAACCATGCTTGCCTGTCACCAGCTAAAAGAGTGACCTTTCCAGCCCTCTATCAGGCCCGTTCTATTGTGTGATCTCTGTACAGTTAGGAACTCTCAGCACTCAGTGTTGCGAAATGTTGCTTTAACAGAGGGAGTCGAGATATATTAGATTTTTCCACAGGAGAAGGCGGATGGGGTCCGTCATCAGGAAAAGAAAACTGTTGGGGTAAGTGGAAGTGAGTGGAGGGAGATATTTAAGAAGGTGTGTTTTGCCCCGCGGAGACGGTATTTTAGAGGGAGGTGGGGGTGTCACAGACATAAGGCTTGCTCCTCAACTGGGGTTGAAGTGTTTGGGTGTGTGTGTGTGCGTGTGTGTGCGGGGTGCGTGCGTGCGTCGTGTGTGCGCAAGCGTGCGTGTGTGTGTAAGAGGCAAAAAAGGTGTTACATAGAGGAATAGGCAGGCAGGCGTTGTGAGAACGGACCAGTGGGATTGGCCTTCCATCACTGGGCTGCAGGCAAGCATTCTTAACACCTCATAAATCTCACCTGGTGCTACAGGACTGAAGCTGACATGACCATTGCAATACATACACACACACACAAATATATGCCCATGTACGAGCAGCACACACATATTTCCCTTGGCGTACACGCCAATGCATTGACAATCAAATGCACACAACAATGTAATGCGCATGTACAGATAGACACACGCAGACACGCACACACTAACAACATGACCACAAATAGGTACATATGTATGAGTAGCACACACCTTCCCATTTTCGTGGCATGCACACTCACACATTTACAATCATAAAAAGCATACAAATGCAAAGCACCTGTGCACACACACACACATACACACACATGCTCATGTATGAGCAGCACACACTCATGCACAGTTACATAGAAGGCACACTTACACATTTACAATCATACAAATGCAAAACATACACACAGACACACGCACTCAATTCAATCCTGTCAACATCAGGAAAAGAGTAGGGAAAACAAAGTGATGAGTATCTGTTAGTCAATTGTCTTTGCCAAGGGGTAATTTCTTGTTGTGAAAAGTGAAGCTAACGTCCAAGTGTCCTAAACATGCATTCTTACTATTGGCCAGCAGGGGGCCACTCTATTGATGGCTAAAAGAAGCCTGGTTCCTCAGACTCCCAGATTAAAATGCCAAAGTTTACAGGAAAAGTGAACATATTTAAAGCCTGGTTCTAAGAAGACTCTTAGAGACTATGGCTGATCTCCCCCACCCTGATAACTGAATGGGAGTTTAATTTTCATAATTCACCCGTTTAATTTATATTAAGACATAAAGTCATTCATGATTAGGGGCATGTCTACTTTGGTAAATATAAATGTTCTTGTATCGCGCTTCTCTACGACCACTCAAACTGCTTTACAATCAATGGCTCACATCTACTGAGCTACGCGGTGGGATACAAACCCACAACGCCCGACTCCCAGGCATCACTCTACCCACCGAGCAACCGCGGCTCTTTGAGTGACAGGTGGGTTATGTCCCTTTCAGAGTTGGTTGCAATGCATGTACATGGCATTGTATACAGTTAAATATCAGTCGATACCTGTGATGAAATACCTGTGATTTTGAATGGCCATAAACTTATGTTTGGGTGTTCCTTGGTTGATAATCTGTCCATGTAGTGGATTTTTTCAGGAAATCTTAGTTAAGCTAATATAGTTCATATTATTCATTTATTTATCTATTTTTTATTTCACGTGAAACATCCATTTTGAATCAGTCTACTTGACTTGGTGCATGATACATTTGGAATGTGACTGACTGCATGGTGGAGCCATTGCAGTCAGGTTTCAAGTACAGGGGATTATCCACAAAAGGAGCAAAGTGATGATTTTTCTGGATAGATTTTAATAGTCTAGCTTGTTGTCTAAGTGAAGTATTTTCAGGTCCACAACTTGTATGCACACTTTTCAGTGGCCCAGGGATTAACACTATAGCAAGAAGGTCCTTGGTTTGAACTCCAGGCTGTCCCCTGTCCTTTCTTTGTAGCATTTTCATGTTCTCCCTGTGTCTATGTGGGTTTCCTCCCACCATCAAATGACATGCCTGTGAGGGTTAATACTCCTAACCTGTACCCCTGAGCAAGGCCATAGAAAAAGGAACTGTATTTAGTCCCCAGGTGCTGGAGCTGCTCATATACTATAGGATGGGTTAAATGCAGAGAACAAGGTTCATTGTGTGTGTATGTATGTATGTATGTATGTATGTATGTATGTATGTATGTATGTATGTATGTATGTATGTATGTATGTATGTATGTATGTATGTATGTATGTATGTATGTATGTATGTATGTATGTATGTATGTATGTATGTACAATAACAAATAAATAAACCTTCTTCAATTAAAGCAGAAACTGTAATGTGGACAGACAAATATTTACATTTTAAAGACAGGAAAAAATTAAGTCTACCACATACACAAATAGAGCAGGAATCGCAAAATTGGACCCTCGAATGGCCCCGAATGCCCTTAGGGTGCCCCTGATGACGCCAGCTTTAAAGAGAGCCATACCTCTTATGGCCAACACTTCGTCTGTGTCCAATAAGACGTTCAAGTTTCAACAACATTCGAGGTCCACAGCAGATCGCAAGTTGAACAAGTGACCCATACACAACCACCGCCAAATTACTAATGCGCTCTTTATAGACGGAATATCCCCCAAGATCGCTGATACTTATCTTGACTGGAGCATAAACTTGTTCTTGCGGGACAACAACAAACAAACAAACAAAAAAACCAACGAATTAGTGTTATGTCCAAATGTGCTACCTTGGAAAATCATCACCACGCGTAAACTACGCAAATAGGACGTACGGGATACCGTTTCGTGGATTCGGTGATTTCATAGCTTCACTCCCATCTTGGATCACTCTAAATACGTGATAACATATTGTGGGGTTACTGTAGTCTACTATCCAAACAAACTCTCTAACACTGTCAAAACGTCGTCATTCTTACCTGACACTTAATGAAACCCACTCGAAATATGTCCTCTGATAAATATGCGCTCTTGTGCACATCTTCCGACTCGTTTCACCATCTCGTCTATTTTGATCATGGGTGTGTTGTCTTTTAAGTTTAGGTGTGTGTTTGGTTGAAAGTCAGCTAACGATGCGGGGAGGACAGAGTCGCCCCTCTCCCGGAGACGACGTCTGGTGACGTACGGGGATGTGGCGTTCAGGGGCGAGTGCTCTGAGAATGTTTGAAGGTTACAGATTTTCACACTACACCAACAGTCCCCAACTCCAGCCAGTCGGTGGCACTATTTCCCTGGAAATGATTAAGCCGCTACCCCAGCAACATCTGCCAGGAAAAGGAGCTTCGGAGGAGATGAGCGGGATCCGCCCACCTTGTGCACTTGTCGAAGGCGGTCATAAACTCACATGACATCGCCGTGCAGCTTTACAGGCGTTTTTTTCCACACTAAATGACATCAGGGGAGCCTTTCTAACGATTCATCCCCGAGTCTCGACAAAAAAAGACAAAACTTGTGTTTTCTGACCATTACCTGACAACATGCTGCAGTTCGGGAGAAGTTTTGAGAACGAGAAACATCAATTACAGGAGCTCAACAACAGACTCGGTCAGTACTTATCGAGGACGAAGCAGCTGGAGCATGAAAATGGATCTCTCATCACCCAAATTGATGAAGTCAGAAAAGCGCGGACTTTGGAGTGGGAAAGCCCGTACAAGGATGAAATGAGGGAATTGAGGAGAATGGTGGGCCAGCTGTCGTTTGAGAAGTCCCAGGCTGAGATGGAGAGGGAGAAGCTACGCCGTGAGTTGCAATCGCTCCAGGGTCTACGCCGCGAAGAGACCCGCTTATGCCACGACATAGGTGGAGAACTGAAAGACTGCGAGAAAGAGTTTCATCTGGCCTGCAAGACAAACGGGGCACTTGAACAAAGGCTCCTGCAGCTAGATAACGAGTATCAAAGCCTTGAGGAAGCCCACCGGAGAGAAATCGCCCATCTCCGAAGCCAGGTTGACTCCCGGATGGTACCAGTCCTCACGCAAACTTTCCACGGCCCCGTACCGGCTTCCCTGGAAGAGATTCAAGAGTACGCCCGCAGTTTGTCCGACGGATGGATCGACACCGTTGACATGTACCAGAGAGAGGTGGAGGAGATGGAGCGGTCCATTAAAGATGACCAGGCACAACTGGATGAGCTCCAGAGGCAAAAGGTGCTGTACGCCAGCGAATTTGAGAGAATGCGGGTTGAAGTGGAGAAGCAAAGTCACACCCGGATGCATCTGGAGGACCAGTTTGTGCAGATGCAAGAAAGAGTCCGTATGGATTTCAACGAGTACCAGGTGAGAATGACGACGCCACCGACAGTGCAGGGAGAGTTATCTCCTTTTTAGAGAGCAGTGTGAGACGGCTGTGTGTGCCACTATGTCTTGTATATTTAGACAGTTTGAGATAGGGAGTAACTTTGACATTGCCAAAGCCACAGAATTATCACCCCCATGTCCCAGTAGGCC
Organism: Regalecus glesne; assembly: GCA_900302585.1. Lineage (NCBI taxonomy): Eukaryota > Metazoa > Chordata > Actinopteri > Lampriformes > Regalecidae > Regalecus > Regalecus glesne. Next base: position 6,833 of record OMLC01067705.1, on the reverse strand, counting down.
TCGGGATACGCCCTCTGAGCTGTGCCACACCCACTGTCACCGTGACATGCAGCAAACACGCAGATGATGCTGCAGCCAGCAGCATGTCAACCCACATCCATCTGCAAGAGGGAATAGTCACATCCCTTAGCTTTTGTGCTTCTCTGAATTTTGAAATAAAAAATGTAAAAACACAAACAGCACCTAACAAATTAACAATCTGTTACATCAACTCGAGTGCCCCCAAATGATGTCAATTATGTCCTTAATCTGGTAATGGCTCTGAAAGATGAGAGGCCAGTGGAAACACTGGTTATTAACTCCGAAGCCTATCTATAGAACACATGTTTTTTTTAACTTACTGGTTCTTCATGACCATTCACTGGTGACCAGTAGCTTTGTCTTTTTGTAACTGGAGTGTAGGACAGCATTTCCCCTCAGTCTTAGAAGGATTTTGCCTCATCTTTCTAACACGGCATGGCTGTTAGCTGCACCAGCCATGTAAACCAATTAGCTGTCCAGTTGACAAATCCGTATTACTCCATTAGGAGGAAGTCAGTAAATGGAAGACTGCAAGCTAACAGTCAACAGCATATGGTCAATCCTTGTGTATATATCTGAAGAGTGTCGCGTTGTCATTCTATGTGAAGTGCCCGTGATAGCCATGAAATGAGTCGAATTCTATGTATTTGAAAACCTACATGGCCCCTAAACTGATTCAAATTACATTGAAATAGCAAAACTTTCAGGGAGGGTATCCGGCCTCAAACCTTCCATGCTCCATCCAAGTCTGTGTCCACTCCCACAATATGTGGACTAATCATGACATGTTAAAATTGACCTTTCAGTGTTTTCGAAGATGCAGTAGCAGAATGTTTTCCTACTAATTGCATCAGTGTTACAATCATTTGAGTAAATTAACCTGATATCTCTTCTGGGATATACCCATCACTTTAGAGGACAATCTTTATTGGGATCTCTCTCCCGTTGATTCAGAACGGAAGTGTTCAGAGAAGCCAACATTCTCCTTTGACTGAAAGTTTAAAGAGAATCCGGCATGGATGCTTAAAAAAGTTCAATGTATCAGAGCAATGTACAATAAATATGATGGACAATACAAAAAGTGAAGACTGACATTCATAATATGTAAGGCTGAAATTAAATCTCTTGATCTTGGCATCATGGTTTCTTTTTTTCAGACCATAATTGAACAGCTTGAGCATGAGAGGAACATTCTGGCAGATAGTATTGCAGAAAAGCTGCAAGAGCGCCAGCAGCTGCTTCAGATCAAGATGGATCTTGGCATGGAGGTGGCCTCTTACAGGTAAGCCCATCTCTTCTCATAGATGGTCTGCTCTGAAAGAAAAAAAAAGCATGACATTACTGTGAAGAAGAGCACAGTGGGGAGTACTTGCAGGTGTTTAAAAATCACACTTTATTGCCCGGCATTTAAAGAGAGAATCTTCATCCCACGAGACTCCTTAAAATTTAATGTGGCATTGGCCGGGGTCATGTGGTTCAATCTTCTCTAAGTGTTTTTGCCAATCGGTCGAAGGTATAAAGGGAGTGATGGGCATGGACATTGTCAGATTTATTGGGGAAATCCATTTGGAAATATTAATGAATCTGTTCCAAGCCAGGATCTAGTCACAATTCTCCATATGGTTATAACAGTTAAGGTGATTCATTCGTTTAGAAATCCAATCATCATTTCAGTTGGAGGTTTTATAGTAAATTTGCCTAAATTGAATGATTATATATCTAATATATCACTACTTCAATGGCATCTCCGTAGGCTAAGAGGTCTGTTTTTAGATTGTTTCATTTGCCACATGATTAAGGCTGGGGAGATTTGCTGTCTGTATTTAAGCCATCATATTGTATAGGAGCAGTGGTGTGCGGTGTTCAGGGAGCAGTTAGGGGGGCTCATTGTCTTGGGCAAGGACACCTTGACTAACATCATGATTAGTCTCCATGTTGTGGGGGTGGACATAGACCTAGCTGGATTATGGGGATTTAAGGCTGGATGGCCTCCCTGATGCTCCGTGGTGGGATCAACCCCTCCACTCCTGGTTTGTCATTTCCTGACATGTACGCTCTACCCCTAGCCTACTGTGCCCATGGCATTTCCATTGGCTGTTGCTTTGATATGACATCTTTATCAAAGATGTAAGAATATAATGTCCAATTGAAGTGGCTTTCCTTCATTCCCATTGAAGTTCTAAAGTAGAAGGAACTCTCGAGTCTTCTATTTAAAAGCCTTAAAGTACACACTTTATTTTATGAAGGTTTTTGGTCCCTCTATCTTTGTTGATGGATCACTGATCCGCTAACTATTTTTCCAAGCAGATATCTCCTTCAGCTTGTCTCTATATGGCATGCTGCTCGGGGACGCAACTAGCATCTATTATGAATATTTGGAATAAGCGGGATGTTTCCTCACAGACGTAGTGGTAGCCTGGGATTTTATGTCCATGTCGCCACACAGCTGGTGCACAGGGAATCAACGCTAAGGACAGCGGTGCATTGTAGACGAAGCACACCCTGAGGAGATTGCACCAGATTAGAGGATTTTGACTTGTTATTACTGTTTTATATTTTGAACCATGGCCAATGAAAGGTGAGCTAGCTTACCTGGATGTTATCAGGTCATATGATTTGCCGCCGTGCTTCCATGTTTTACCACTGACCATGACCTTATTTGGCTGGTTCCTTGTTTTGACGTTGTAGTGCAAGTCTGTCATGTTTATGTTCGAGGTTTGAGACGGCAGAATTGAATGATCTGCATCATCTTGTGAGGTATCTTGGTTTTGATGGTTTCAAATGTATACAGGGAAATATCATGGCTTTGAAACAGGAAGATCATCTAACAGTCGACAATACATTAATTATTGTAACATTTTTTTCTTCTTGTTCAGGTCCCTCTTGGAAGGTGAGAGAGTCAATCTGCATGAGGCACGCAGGAGGGCCGGTCAACAGCAAAGAGAAAGAATAATAGGTATTTGACATTACTTATTAGATATTGATCACGCAGGTATTATATAAGAATATATTGTTCTTTAGTTAACCACAAAAATTAAGTAACCCTTACAAAGTAAATAGGGAATCGTTAATAGCAATTATTAAGAGCTTTATTGAGCAGGATATATTAAGGTATTTTGACCTCTGTCATTCATTCTTCGATTAGATATTAAGATGCTTTCTCAACCATACACTCCAAGAGCATCCACCTCAACTAGACAGCATCTGGATGTCAGGTACAAGGAGCAAACATCTAATCTGAGGAGATCCCCTGTACCACCCTCTGGATCAATTAGTCCCTCTAGGATCATCCCTGTCACAGTGACGGGTAGAAGTCAGCATCAAAGCCCTGCATCCAGGAGGGACATGGTCTCATTTAGCAAAGCCCGGGCTGCAGCCAGCAGTACAACCAGTGCTGAAAAGCTTGTTGCTCAGAGAGAAGACCAGAATAGTTTAACGAAAGGTGCACAGCAAAAGGTCATAGAAGAGAAGAAAGTGGAAAGTGAGAAAGTGGAAAGGATCTCACAGCCAGTTGTTAAAGTAGGCCCCATTATATCGGCCACAGCTGACACCAAATCAGTTAAAGTGGTATCGCCAACAATGATGAGCCTCAGCGGCGATTTAGACAAGGATTATATAAATAAGGTGATGGATGAAAACGAAGATAAAAGAAGTGTACAAGAAGAGGATATCAAATATGAAAGTGAAATGGAACCAAAGAAAGGTCCAAGTGAGAAAAAGGTATTGGACTCTGCGTCCGTGGAGAAGCTCATCGACAAAGTGATGAATCCTGCAAGGTCGGATGCTAAAGGGATCTCTTCTGAAGACTCAAAGATCACCTACCATGTGGAGAAAACTGAGCAGGAGGATGGCACCACAAAGACACAGATCATATTGGAGTCGAAGGTGGAAGAGGAGCTGGATATGTGTGAGGACTCTGCCTTTGATGACCTTCTCAGCAGAGGGGTGAAGAAGATTTCACTTGATGATATCAAGGGCACGCCAACTGGGAGTATGATCCAAAATCTCCTAAGTGGCCTGCAGGAGACAGAAGACCTGGCAAATAAATCAGTCAGTGTGGAAATAATTGAGGAACCCGTGGAGTCTCACAGTGATGAAGAGTATGAGGTTGAGCAAAAGTCTACATCCAGTTACTTTCAGCCATCCTCCACATATTTCCAGATAGAAGAGCTAGACAATGTCCCCCATGAGTCTAAAGACCGGAGGGGTAATGGTGATGATGCCTTGAAAACCTTTGGAGCAGGCAATGGCGGATCTGTACAAGTCCAAGAAGTTTCTACAGAGGGTGAAGCTCCGTACTTCTCCCATGACCAAGCGTCTCAAGAGTATTATGTCTCCACACCAGAGGAAAATCTCTCAGAACCTGAAGAGGGAGGTGGTATAACCTCATACGGTCACTATGGCATTGTTGATGACCTATCGGATGAGAAGTATTATACAGACGAAGGGCTTCCATCTAATCGAATGGTGACTGAAGAAAGAGATGAATACAATTTCATGTCAAGTGATCCCTCCACGGTCAAAGAGAGCTTCCCAGAATGCATCATTGAAGAGGAGGTGCATGTCTCCCCTGATGTGCAAGAGTCGGTTCTTGAGTTCCTGAAAGAGGACACTTTGGATCCCAAAGAGCAACTAGAGGGAGCTCTAGAGAAGATTCAAGCCTCAGTGTCAGATCAGTTGAAGGAGGAACTGGCTTTTATCAGGAGGGTCGGCAGTGAAAGTCCAGAGAATTTTGCTGTAGATGTCAAGAAAGTGCAGCAGTCTAATGGCAGTGGAATGATGACCATCGTCGCTGAGCTGAATGTCTCTCAGACTCTGGAAGATTCTGGGTTGCTAGAAGCAGATGGAGATGAGCTGTCTGAAGAGCAGGTCATGGCAGCTCTTCGGTCTCATAACCCAGAGCTAGAGAAAGCCTTCCAAGGTGCAGTAGATGGATACAGTCTGAGAGTCTCCAGAGACGTAGAGGCTGCAGACGGTGAAGAACAGGAAGGCTTCACCACCAAAGGGGAGCGTGCGACTGGCAGCGCTGAGAAGTACGTCAGGCTGGGTCCATCAGAGAAATCCTTCACCTTCCAGATGGACGTGAATAACGGCCAAGCTCAAGCCAGCTCAGAGCAAATTGTGGCTGCTCCACTGAAAACCCGTCACGAGAAAAGAGTTGCAACAGTCTACCTTGATAGCGTTAAGGATAACTAGGGAAGTAGACCCATCAAAATTAATTCAGATTAAAGGCTTTATACTTGTTTCATGGAACCACACACCCGTGTTATCGTCAGTCACTTAATAGCGCTTTGACTGCTGCAGTGAAGTGTTGTAATAAATTACAGGACATTTACAGTAAATTAGGTTATTTAACTGGAAGAAAACACATTGCCCTACTACATAAATTCTATTAATTGTAGCGTTAATACACAGTTGAACAAAACACATGTCAAGATTGACCACGTTTTCATGTTTTGAATGGACTATCTTGCATTACCATAGGAAAGCCTTCCTATTTTAGCAACCTTAACAACCACATTGGAAATAATTACTTTTCGGGCACCAGTTGACTCTTTTTAGTGCTAGTTGATTTTTAAAAGGGTTTACCTTAATATATTCCCCGTATATTTTTGTACTAACCTGTGCTACTACACAAGTTCAAGATTTTTATTTTTTATTTTCTTGAGACACTGCTATCAAATATATTGCGTCTATCTTTCCAGGTACTCCGTGACTTATACTTAATCATGATTACTGATATTTACAGAACACAATTGAAGGCAAGAACATAATGTTTCAAATAAAAATGGAAAAAGTGTAGGTTTTGCTTTGGAGGGAATCTTTCAACTATAAAGCACTAAATTGAATTTTGGCACAAGAATCTAGAGAGGGAATTGAATGTGTATCAAGGAACATGCAAGTTGATGCAGTTTTGGATAACTGGGTGACTATCATTGCTCTCCACTAATTTACATTTGGTTTATTTTGTTTAATCCAATATTTTTATTAATTTCAGAATAACACTAATTGTATTTTGTACAACAAGACAAAGCCATTTGAAAAGCCTGCGAGGATGCAAACTCACATTCTGTGTCTTGACTGGTTGTTGACTTGTTAGAGAGCATGATTTAATCTGCCAACCGGACTTCAAAAGCAAACCATTGCTGCCCATTTGAACAGTAAGTGGTAGACCACCATACAGACTGATAACTGTAAAGGAGAGCAGGAGTAAAACGGCTGAATTATGAGATGGCTTGTTTTAGGCTAAGGACAAAACAACAGCCTCATCTTTTCTCACTGCATCACAGTTAAGCTTACACGAATGTCTTTGGCTTGACCTGCAGGTCTTACCTTTGCTCCAAGATGAGAATGTGTTCACTATCCTGTCTATTTTTGGATCATCTGCTTAGTGGCACTGGGAGTGTGTTGTGTACTAGTTGTAGAAGCAGACGTGGTGCAGCATAGTTATATCCCATTGTGTTTTGCAAATCGTATTGAAGGTGTTTTGGATCTCTCGCTTGCTAACCACTTAGCCTTATCCTCATGGAATGCTGTGTTGGAACTGTCATGTTTTAGGAAGCAAAGGGGGCGGAAATACAGTTGAGTGTGTTAACTCCATGTCGTCAAGCTGACTGGTTGTGTAGACTTCAGCAATCTATGAAATTGCCAAGCTATCAAAAATGGATGCAATGCACATATGTATTAAAAAAACTATATTAAAAACATATTCAGCAAGCTGCAATTGGTGTAAAATGATTAAGTATTGCTGTTGTAAATCTATGTAATTGATGACTGATTCTGGCTTAGTGTGACAATCCCAATTCACAAAC
>OMLC01067703.1:0-10000 GCA_900302585.1 Regalecus glesne | reverse complement strand
CAGGTTAGCTGGTGTGACCAAACATACACACACACACACACACACACACACAGAATATGTCCACAGAAGTGCAGTATTAACAAGTAAATATAAAAACAAGTATTTGCAGCTTAACACATACCCAGCTTGTCCAAGCCAAATCCATGAAAACAGGTTGGTGTTGACCTGTACGCTTGGTTGCATGGTTCTCCCCCCTGTTCTAGTTATGTCCAAAACCCTCGCTTTGCTGAATTAAAAGTTGGGTTTGGGTGTCAGAGAGCTGGCCTTAAAGTTAAAGCTTTTCATTGATTCACTTAGTTTGAGTAATTGCTCATTCAGAGGCAATCAGCTCTCCAATATCTTGCCTCTGAATTGATTCAGAGGCAAGATATTTTTTTGTCAAAGATCACAAAACAGTCAATACTAGAGCTCACCCTTTCCATTGTGTTAGCTGTGGAAAAATGGTTGATGTGTGGGGGGATTGTGCATCTGCCTGCAGGAGATCCAGTCTCTTCTGATCAACTGGAAGGGTCCTGATTTGACCACCTACGGGGAGTTGGTGCTGGAGGGCACCTTTCATGTCCAGCGGGCCAAGAACACCCGCACGCTCTTCCTATTTGAAAAGATGCTCCTCATTACCAAGAAGAGAGGGGACCACTACATCTACAAGACCCACATCTCGGTATAGAAACCACTATGAAGATGTCCAGCATTCAGAGATCTGCATTGGTTTCTTGAGGCACGATATGTCATTTTAGCAAGGAGAAAAAGCTGATTTTGTCTATTTCCCTATGATTGCAGTGCTCCACCCTGATGTTACTAGATGGCGCCAAGGACCCACTCCTCTTCAGCGTCATCCACTTCAAACATCCCAAGCAACCCCATACAGTGCAGGTAAATGAGACCTGCAGCTCTCATGGTGACAGCAGCAGTAGCAGCTCTTAAGCCTTTTTGGAGACTGACGCACTTACACATGACCCAAATTCTGTTTCAATGGATTGTTAAGGAATGTCACACAAACCCTGATGACAGTGTTATGGTTAGGGTACAGAGGTACATTTGAACGAGGTTCGTGACACCGGGTAGCTTTTTTTTTTTTTTGGCTTCACCATTCTATTGATAAATTCTTTTTGGTTGCATAGTGTGACGCTCTGGAAGAGTGACACAATCCCTGCTCATATCAGTTCCTTAGAAGCCTTATTTTTAGGTCTGCATGAAACATCCCAGGAAATGTAGGGATTGCTTCACAATACATGAAAGGATAGCAATTTTACTTTACCTCATGTGTGAACATTGTTCTTCTTACAGGATATTGTCCGTGACCCGACACCTGATAAGCGGTTGACGATGGATGGATGGATGGATAATGTTATAAATGGTCTTGTCGCAACACTAATACTACCAGTGCTGGTACTATTTATGGCTGGGCCTGTTAGGGGTCACCACAGGGGATCATCCATCTCCATCGCTTCATGTCCTCTGCATCTTCCTTTGTCATACCGGCCACCTACATATCCTCCCTCACCACATCCATAAATCTCCTCTTTGGTCTTCATCTTTTCCTCTTGCCTAGAAGCTCCATATTTAGCATCCTTGTCCAAGTATACCAGTATCTCTCCTACATACATGTCCAAACCATCTCCATCTTGCCTCTCTTGCTTTGTCTCCAAACCATCCAATTCAAGCTGTCCCTCTAATATTCATCCATCCATCCATCATTAACCGCTCATCTTTCAGCCAGGAACTCCAAGATTTATTTTACCTTTCCTGTCCCTCTAATATACTTTAATACTATAATTCCTAACCCTGTCCTACTTCATCACCTTTTTTGTTGTAATGCTGTGAAGAATATAAGGCCTCTCAGTTGACAGTGGACATAAAGGACGTTGCGGTGATCCAACTCATTTTTCCAAACAGGAGCTGGTGGTTCACGCTGCAGTATGTTCTGTGTTTATCATTTTAATGGCAGTGACTTTCTGCAACTGCTTGGCATTTCAGGCCAAGTCGGTTGAGGAGAAGCGCCTCTGGGCCCATCACATTAAGAGACTAATTCTCGAAAACCATCACACCATCATTCCACAGAAGGTAAACAGCGTCCTTCTCAGAAGAATTCAGCCTTTTTAGCAAAGACGAATGCCTCGTGACGGATTCATAATGTCTTCCAATTTCCTTTCATTTTATTGTTGTTTTTTTATTTCATTTTTTCAAGGCAAAAGACACCATCCTGGAAATGGATTCCAACTGTGAGTGTTCCAAATGAATACTGCAACTTTTAATATAGAGGGACTAATTCATCTGTTGCCATGGCAACAAATATGCTATTGTATTATGAGAAGATTTGGGTGTTTTTTTAGGCAAAATGTCAAATGCTATTAACATTACCAGGAATGTCTTGTAGCTATGACCAATCCATCTACACAGAGAATTGTTACTGAAATTACTGTTATGACTGAAAGGATACAGCAAATGCTCTCTCTCTCGCTCTCTCTCTCTCTCTCTCTGCCTAGATCCAGGGAAATACCGCTATAGTCCAGAGAGGCTGAAGAAAGCAGAGTCGTGCCAAGCTGAGGACTTCCCTGTTGGTGAACGGAGTGGACGGAGGAGATCAGGTAAAGAAGGGCACCGCAACCCATCTATCCACCCCCCCTCCCCGTGACACAGAAGTCTGCACCCATCCAGTATTCATAGTACCATGTTGCTGAAGTCAAATTTATTTATATTGCCTTATGTCACAATTTAGTCACAATTACATCCTTCAGGAGCCGCGGTAGTTCGGTGGTAGAGCGCGGGCATGAAGAAATGATGAGCAAGTTTATGGGTTCAATCCCAGACTGGGGCATCAGGAAGGGCATCCAACCTTAATCCCCTACATTCCATCTAGGTCAATGTCTACCCCCACAACAAAAGGTCCGTTTTACATATCCTTATTAGTCCCCACCTTGTGGGGGTGAACACGAACCTAGATGAAGCATGGGGGATTAAGACCAGAAGTCCTTCCTGACACCTCATGGTTAGATCTAACCTGCAAGGTCAGACTTATTATTTCCTGATGCATCCCAATTGCATCCTCTTAGAGCCTCAGCTTGACTATTTATTATTTTGTGCTTGAACACCAGAACAACTTTGCTTCCTCAAATTCACCCCCATCTACCTTCTTCCATTAATTGGCTGGTGTGGCGAAGATGTAAAATGCAGTGCACTGTATCATGTTTCCAAGGAAAGTCCCACCCAACAGTGACTACTAAAATATGCAACTACAATGTGTGGGCATGATTTATCTATTTATGGATGGATTGTTGTCTGAAATAAACTGGTGATGGTAAGCATCAAAAATATATTTGCTTGCAAGTATCATTTTGAAAAGACTCATCCATGTGGATTGGCTTAACCTTGTGCCACTTCAACTGTACCTTTCTCTCACCTTTAGAGCCTACAAAGCAAATCATACGGACCACAAAAGGTGGGTAGATCATGGCATTCTTTTATCACCATTGCATGCACTAAGTGTATTTTGTGAAGTGGAGGACCAGCTTGACTGACTGCTGACTTAGCAATGGCTGCCCGGTGACCATGCAACATCACAGCCCTAACCAAGGTCATTACATGTCACTGGAACAAAAGCTCTCCTTGTCTCCAATTCACTTCTGCTTTGTCTGCCTCAAAGGCCACTGGAAAACCAGATTAAAAGACGAGCGCGGATATACGCGTACACTCCCACGCCCACTCCGCTGGGCTCACCCATAATGAAGTAATTATGTGCCACACTAGTGGAAGGCTTTGTCATGGACAAGCTGTTTTTGATGGTCATATCCAGCCTCGCCTTCTCATTTGCAACTCTCCCCACTCATCATCTATTTTAATTGGCCATTATGAAAGAGCAAACCTCCGCATGCTTCTCCTCAGCTCTTGCACCCAATCTAGATCAATTTTAAAACCATTGTAATAAGGCAATTTTCATGTCAATGTCCCCGTCTCAGTGAGGGAGTACACCATCATGTGTCCCCGCTAATTGCATCATGACCAGTTCGAATCCCTGAGAGGAAGATGTTCCTAATGGGTGTTTATCGAATCACACGGCCATCCTTCAATCTCAGCAAGACTAACTTCTGCCATGCTGATCATTGCTTGAGGAAATGGACCTAGAATGCATATTCATCATAGCTGCAGATGATGTGTTAGATACCTTTAGAATATGTTGCTTGTGTATGTTTGTGGTTTTTAATATTTTGTTTCCAGTCCAGAAACTGTTGCTGACTTTTCCCTATATTTCTCTTTATTTTTGCTCTTCCTGCAGCTGTTCTGAAGGTAAGAGGGTCTGTTTTTTCTTGTTTTATTTGCCAGGGTGTTTTCTTCTGTGTGCAGCAAAGCAATCAGTTCATTTAGTTCATTCTACTGGCATGAGATACTACTCATCTGGGTATGGCTCAGCCTTTCAAACTGGATTTTCATTGGAAAAGCCCAAAGATGACAGAGTGCAAGCCTAAGCCATACATACAGAGCCATGTATTTCCAAAGTTAACTTTTTACGCTCTTCAGTCAATGTCAGTGATGGTTTGAGTTGCACATTTTGCATGGTGAAGGATTACAATTGTCATATCTTCCCTGTATCAAGACAGCTTTACTGTGATTCTGTCTCATTCAAAACCTTGCAGTTGCAATCAAAGCACAGCTTTTGCACTGGGCTTGCAGTAATAAAGCACATGTCTATGACTTCACGCTACAGCACGCAGACAGTGAGGGTGCACTACAGGAAGACAGGTGCTCCTTTCAGCCTACCTCTAGGGTCAGTGCGCTGACCTCCAGCATAGGCAAGCCCGAGGCTAAGGGGCCTTGTGAGGAGGATTTTGAGGGTCTAAACCCCAGAAGGGACTCTATGGAGCAGCAGAGTCCTTTAAACACTGAGCCTGAGCCGGGCCCTCCTGCCTGTGAGGGTGAACTGGAGAAGGCAGAGGAGGCGATGGAAGAGGAGGGGGAGAGTTACAAGGAGGATATACTGATGGGAGACGACCAGGTAGCCGACTTTGCGAGCTCCATGCTGGCAGCCATCTCCTGTTGGCACTATAGGGCCAGGGCTTTGCTTTCTACTCACTTCACAACGGTGAGGCTTTCTGCCACCTATGGAATTCCCCTATCTCCTCCATTCCATTGTCTTGGGGTCATCCAATTCACCATCCCTCTCTTTCTCTCCTCTCTCTCACCCAGAATAAATCAACTAACACCTGCTGCTACCATTTGCTGTGCACGGAACACCGCCATTTGAACTCACACCATAATCATTGCATGGAGTGAACATTCCCCCTAACGTAGAATCAAAACAATGTGTTTACCCTTAAATTTGGATGTGATCTCAAGCAAACATAAGGTTACTACCCCCATTGCATGTAGAGGTTTGTGGTCACAAGAGATGGAGGTTATTATTAATTCAGTGCATGTTACTGTTCTCATTTGAATATAAAAGCTTGCACTCTTCAAAGGATCCCCACATTTGCATAAGCATTGTCTTAAAGTGGCCTCAGACGTGATGTTTGGCTTCAAAGGTTAATGTAGGCATCTTATCAAATGACCATTGTGATGGCTGGAGCTGTGGTCTTTGATAGTCAGATTTCCCTTTTGAATTTTCATATTTCACAAAGGCCTTTATTTAGAGTGATTTCTATAACAGTGATTTTCTTGAATGGAAATTAACAATTTAAGAATAATTCCATTATCATCCATGTGGATGAGTTTTCGTTTACTATATCCAGTGTTAGTAGAACCACTGTGATAAATGTCACCCAACATATGCTGTGTCACTGTAGGCTGCCTCTTGATGGATTAAGCGTAACATTTCTCCTGTCTCTTCCACGCGATGACTCGCACTTTCAGGATTATCCGGACAGAAGTGCTGCTGAAGCAGAGGCTACGTTGAGAGAAGATACTCAAACCTCCACCCAGGAGGAGGAAACTATTGATATGCATATAAAGAAGCCCCTCAACTCCCAGGTACTCTCCTCCTTATAATGTTTCTGCCCATATTCAAGCTAGCCTTGTTTCAAGTCTTTGCTGGCACGTGTCAAGAGGCTACATGTGACTTCTGTAAAGTTGTCAAACCCCAGTTGATTGCCCACATGTCCTTAGGGTTGTGCAGTTTGCAGCATGGTGGTGCAGCAGTTAGCACTGTTGCCCACAGCAGGAGGAGAAGGTTCTGGGTTTGAACCCCAGGCCATCCTAGGTCTTTTCTGTGTGGAATTTGCGTGTTCTGCCCGTGTCTACATAGGTTTCCTCCGGGTGCTCTGGTTTCCTCCCACCATTAAAAAAAGAGACATGCGTGTTAAGGTCAATACTCCAGCCTGTGCCCCTGAGCAAGGTAATAGGAAAAAGAACTGAAGATGGTCCCTGGGTGCTGCAGCTGCTCACTGCTCCAATACAATAGATGGGTTAAATGCAGAGAACAGATTTCATTATAAGAATACAATGACAAAATGAAGTGTCTTTCTTTGTTCAGGCTTAATGTATATAGATGGTGAAGTAAATTACATTTTTGTAGTACAATGTCTATATCATTTATCTGAGTGTAGGAAAGATGACACCTAGAAATCTGATATGTTCTATATTAACTTTTTACAGAGCATTCTTTAAGGAATTTTCCAACCCATTAGGTTGCACTGACCATAAACCCTGCATTTTTACCTTAGTCTATATCTATTAAAATCATGATTTGGGCTGTATGGGTCTTTTGTGTTTAATTTTAGTCCTGTATATTAAAAGCCCCCCTGTGACATATTTTTGTCGTATGGCCAGCACACCTATTAAAAAGCTGATATTTGATTTTATAGGCAGCTCCTATTGTTCAGTAAGACAGCATCAGCTTCTCCTGTATGACACTTAGCTATTCTCCCACCCCTTAGCCTCTCTGATTTACTAAAAAACACTCCCTTGTCAATATGCTCATTCTGCTGGAGCAAGACAACATCTTGAAATGAAGCTAGTTTAACGGCAAACTTGGGTGACATCAGTGCAAAGCACATTTTCACAATTATTGGTATTGCCACTATTCAGTTCTTCTGGATATGACCCAGCAGGGAATTACAAGCGATCAAACCAAAGTCTGGATGTCTTCATTATTGTAACTCTCTTCTCCCGTATAAGGCAGCTGCAGAGGGCATCTCGGGTTCTAGAAAATGCACCATCAACTTTCCATGCTGTAGATTTAACTAGCCACTTGACTTTGAATTGGTCAATTAACCAAATGGGAGCTAGAGGGTAATTTTAGTAGTCCCTCTTACTCATTACATCCACATCTGTACATATTCTGACTCTTCTATCCTGTTTCAGGTTAATGTGATCACTCCATACTTTGCCCCGCGGGAGAACAACAGGCAGCAGGATGAGCACGATTCTCCATGTGCTGACAGTCCTGCCTTAAGCTTAGCACCCCCTTGTTCCCTGAAAACTGAAGAGATGTCCTCAAGAACTGCTGTAGAAGATGAGGAACAAAATAATGACTCCTCGGGACTTCAGACGGAAGAGGTTAGCATTCTGACCAATGGGGAATTCTCTGAAGAGGATGAGGACGTAGTCTCTGACAGTAAGAGCATCCTACCTCCATCTGTGTGGGACCAGGCGAGTGTGATTGCTGAGCATTTCAGTAACAGCCTGTCCAGGCGGAGTAGCCTTGTTTCAGAGGATCTAGGCTCCTTGGCCTGTCCATCACCCCAACTCAGCTGCCCAGCCTCTGAGAACCCTTCTACCTGCATGGAAGATCAAGAGAACCTCCAGGTGTCTGACAACCCTTCCCCAGTGGCACCGCTCCCCTCAGAGACTAACATCTCCACATATGGCCATGAATTAGGACTGAACCCCCTCACTGATGTGGAGCACAGGTCTACCCTCTCCAAACAGGACCGCTTGCTCATTCATAAGGTCAGAAGGTACTATGAGTATGCTGAGAACCAAGATGCCAACTTCAGCATTAAACGCAGAGAAAGTCTCTCCTATATTCCAGCAGGTCTGGTTAGGCATCTTAGCAAACAGCTTACAAATATCCCCAAAGACCATGTTATCCCAGTCCACAGAAAGGGATCTTTTTATAACCGCCCTACTTCCTGGTCTGTGTTTGACCTTCCGGGCTTAGAAAAGAATCAGAGGACAGAACCCCATCATAGACTTGAAAAACAGAGATCATTGGAGGCTAAGGCTTGCACTCAGAATGTCAGTGATGCTTGTAAAACAGATGAGGTGTTCAGACCTTCTTCAGACATGCTCAAGGTTTGGCAGGCCATGGAGATAGATCTACACAGTAGTGGAGGGGAGAAACAGGAAGTCCAATTAACTGGGGGGAGGATCCATGATTCTAGATTTCAGGTGACTCAAAAAGGACAGATGAGCACAGACATCTTGCTTGTAAAAAACAAAGAACATCTCAGGATTTTGGAAGACTCTGATGTGGGCACTATTCCAGAAGAGTCTTCCGCCTCAACAACCATCACATCCTCCATTTTGAAAGAGGGGGAGTCCCTGCAGTTGGCCGAGGTCCCTAAAAGGGAAAGAGTTGCCCAGGCACCTCTAGCCAGAATCATTAGCCTCCGATCAAGTATGGAGGAAGACCAGATCCTACAGGACATGGGAAGGATGAAAAACAAGGTTTTCCAGCTGGCACGTCAATATAGCCAACGCATCAAAAACAACAGACCTATGATCAGGCAGAGGAACCAAGAGGCTGAAAATCATCAAAGTCTGAAGATAATATCACCTGTTCATGAGGAGAAGACACTGTGGAGGGACAAGGGTAAGTAGGAATCAAAACCTGTATTTGCCTTTCACATTTACAATCTTAACTTGTGTATACAGTAGCCAAACAAACATTGGAGAATACTATTACTGTTGTACTGAAATTGTTTTTTCTCCCCTGTGAATGAATGCAGGCAAACCTAACCTGACATTGCCCTTGAACAACTATGATCAAGTGAGCATCCGTGAACTCCATTCCCCGAGCCCAGCCAACACCCCCAGCTCTAGAGCCACATCCCCATGTCCTGTGCTGACCCCCTGCCCTCACACCCCAGTTCAGTCAGAGACCTTCCACTGGCCTGATGTACAAGAGCTTCGCTCCAAATACAACCACACTCGGCAGAACCGGGAGGGGGGCCACCACACGAAAGTGAGTCGTAGTTGCTCAATGCCAGAAAGGATGTTGGAGCGTTGCACAGAGGGGTGGAAATCTAACATCCACTCAATCAGATGCATTGGCTCTTCAGAACCTCTCAAAACATTGACAGACTCTCCTAATAGGCAGTCTGACACTGAACGACCGTATTGGAGTCCTGTGGAAGAGGGCATGCTTCTGCCCCAATCCGGACCTACATCACTGCTGTGCAGGTGGAGCTCTTTGGATCATGTGCTTGCACCTTTGCCTCTCCATGAGGTGCAAAACCTTCAAGAACCCATGAGAACTTGCTACATGGCCGGTCAGGCCACCCTACCTAATGAAAACAAGGTCATCATAGTGGAGAGAATTCCAGAAGCGATGACAGGGAATGAAGGGCGGCCAGAACAGCAGCAAATGCAGAGGGGTAACAGGAAACTCCAAGACAGGGGCAGTCTATTCTACGAAGACCTAGACTGTGTCAAGAAGTCTGCAGCCTCAAGCTCAGGGAAAAAGACAGAGAGCATTCTAGTGAAGAACTTAAGAGAGAAGTTTCAGAGCTTGAGCTCTAGCTCCTGAACACTTGACTCGTGTACACACACAAGATCCGTAATATTATCTTTGAATATATTTTCTTTCTTGACCACCATGGGATGCTCATGGAGAAGTTACTTCCCAGTAATCTGCTAACGTTTTTAGCATTCATCTTTTTCAAATTGGTTTATTGTTCTTTTTGCCTGCACAATCATTATGTGTGTATATATATATATATATATATATATATATGTATATATATATATGTATGTGTGCGTGTGTGTGTATATATATATGTATATGTATATATATATATATATATATGTGTGTGTGTGTGTGTGTGTGTGTGTGTATGAATGTATT